>JAABOM020077150.1:0-33588 GCA_011800125.2 Solanum clarkiae | reverse complement strand
TTCATATCATCCAAGACATTCCCCAATACTCTCTCAAACCCTTAGACTAATATTTCTCTCAAAATTCAAGTGTCCAAATACCTTCGGGAACTTAAGGAATTCATCCAAGCTTCAAGTATCCATTCACATATTCATCAAGAAATTCTCCAAAGCTAAGGTATGTGAGTTTCATTCATGGGTTCCTTTCACCCATGAAGCTCAAGCTCCTTTTTTTTTTTTAACCTAAATTGCATGATTTTAAATTAATTTACTTATGAGTCTTACTTATTATGAATTGAACTATGAATTATGTTGGGGTTTCATAAAATTATGATTTTTTCGCATGTTTTGAGCTATGAATCTAAGATCCATTGTGGGATTTGATAAAGGGTTTTGACGTATATTGCTTGAGGGTGTTACCAAGTATTGATAGATGATTTTATATTGAATTTTCTTGCATGATTTCATCCCTAAATGGCATTGTTTTACACTAGCACTACATACTCCCCAAGTATTTGACAAAATGTCCGTTTATGAGTTCTTGAAGAATTTAAGTTCCAATGCATGTCTTATGAGTTGAATGACTTTATGATGATAAAATAAATGTGTGTATATGATATTCTCCTATATCATGTTGGGAATTGACCACGCCCCACTTGGAGAGTTGTGAGCTCGAGTAACCATGTCGAGGGGTTTGTACCTTGATAATTATGTCGAGGGGTTTGTACCTTGATAACCGAGGTTGAGGGGTTGATACCTCAATCACCATGGGTGGTAGGGTGAGATGATCCTCTAACAAATTGAGTGTTTGGTACCTCAATCACCATGGGTTATAGGGTGAGACGATCCACCAACCAATTGAGGGGTTGATACCTCAATAGACTATGAATTCTATAATGATGTTCTCTTCTTGCACATGTATTATGTTCTATGTAGGCATAATTTACTTCAAATATCTTCCATGCATGCCATATTGTTATATGCTACTCATTGCCTATGCTTTTGAATTTTGATTATGTTGCTTATCTCTTGTTTCATTGCATCCTATATACTTAGTACACTCAAACTATTAATACATACTCTATGCCATGATGTCACCATGTAGGGACCGGAGGCCCACTTGAGCATCTTTCTCCACGTGGCTAGTACAATCTTTCTCAAGCTAGGTGGTGAGTCCTCCATTCCAGGGACTATTTCTATGATGTCATGCTATGTATTAAGACTATCTTTCTTTTATGTATGTATTGACTATGAGGGTGAGCACGATTGCTTGTCTTGGCCCCCACTCCTATCTAAGTATTGGAGGTGTTGTTTGACATGTTATGTATAGAGCCTTAACTCTCTTGTCAGATGGTTATGATCTGAAAGTTTCCCTTTAGTCCCTTTTCCCTCATTTCTAATCTAATTACGTTGTTTAATTGCTTTCACAATCAATGATGTGTGATGATATGTTAAAAGGTTTGTTTTGGTCCTTTCGTGTTCCCCATTGACCGTCTTACATCTAGTCCTTAGGATTGGGTTGTGACACTAACAATAACTTTCTTTCATTTTTGTTATGGAATGTGAAAGTCATTTCGTTTAGTATGAGATCGCTTCACACCTTGCAGTGCTTATACCTCTCGACTATCGAAGTTCTGTTCAAAAACCTTGTCCGAGAACTTGTATAGAGAAGGATTTCCCATGGTGATAATAATAACTTTTAGGAAACCAGCAAAATTTAAATGAAGAAGTTTCACACAATGATAATGTATATGTTATATAAGATATTAAAGTGCAATAATATTTTGAAGTGCCTATGGCCTAGTGGATAAGGCTATCTCTAATCCTAATCATGGTTGCGTATTCGAATCTCTATAGTGAATCCCTTTTAGCAAAAGGGAAAAATGTGCAAAAATGTGTCTGGGTAGAGTCAATCTCGGGTCCTTGAGGACTTAAATTCGACCTTCCACCAATGGCACCAAGTTCTTACTCGGTGTTCTAGGTGACATGCTTTATATTTGTAGGCTTTCTTATACATATATACATATACAAATAGAATTTCTACCGAAGTCATCTGGTGCCACGACACCCCCAAAGCAATGAATAGATCCGCCCATATTATTACATATATAATTCACTTTTAATAAATTAAATAGTTTCTATATTTAGTAAACATTTTTTTAAAATGATATTTGAAATTAATAAATAATAATATATTTGGAAGGATTAAATATTTTATAAATGGGACTAAAAAAATAAAATTATTCCTACTTTATATGTCCTAATTTATGTGGTGCAAATGAAAATTTGAAGAATCAGTCAAATATTTTACACTCTCCTATTTAAAAAAGAATGACCTAGTTAGACATGACATGAAATTTTAAAAAATAAAGAAGACTAAGAATGTCAAAAATGAGCCCAATCTTAAATAATTTGCCCATAATTTTATGGGTTGGGCTCAATATATTTTAAGATTAGGTCTATTTTCAGCGCAACCCAACTGAACCCGTTCTAAAATAATTCTGATTTGAGTCCAATATATTCTCCACATCAACCTGCTTTTATGGCTCTATTCAACCTGTTGTATTCAACTCGCTATTCTCAAAGGCTCTATTCAACCCGCTATTCTCACCTCTTATAAAAAATCGCAGCATAGATTGTACATAGATTCAAGGTTTTCACTGATTTTCCTTTCAAATTTTGGTCTAGATCATCTTTATCTCTTCTTGCAGCGTGAGTTCAAGCTCTTCCCAGGTTCTGCCCATCTTTCTCTCCCGCACAAGATTTTCTTTTCTTTAGGGTTTCAACTTCTTTTCAGATTCAAGCTTCAATGAGTTTTAAGTGGTTTTTTTTATCACTTCTATGCTAATTAGAAGTTTTTTTATTGTTGTAATTTTTGTTAATTTCAATTGGGTTTTGGTTTTTTTTAATGGGCATAAACAACTGTATCAAATGGCGGGTATTGAGAATGTTAGAATGGGTTGAAATTGAAATTGTGTTGGGTTATGACCCGCCCAAACTTACTTTGGGCTCAAACATGTTAGGCTCAAATTGGCTAATATTTGGGTTGGGTCAGGATCCACACAATTTAACCCCTTTAATTTAAGACAAGCAAGACATTCTCTTGCATCAATTCCTCTCTTTCACAATGAAGTTTACTCATTGTATTTGGTAACACACAAGTTATGATTAGCAACTATGGCATCTCTAATTCTTCCAATATTATCTTCTTCAACGTGAGCAACTGTGACAAGCCAAATAGGTATTGAATTGAAAAGGTAGAAGTAGTATCAAGCTAAATAGATGTTTTTTGGGCTCCAAAAATAGTTGTTTTTCTCCTTAAGTTATTTTTATAGAGCAATTGCTTTGTTAGCTATAGTAAATAGGACATTTATAGCACCCCCAAAATTCTTTCTACCTGATATGGAGTGAATTGACAGAGGTTGCTGAGAAAAGACTCAGAAAAGCTGCAGAGGAAGGTTCACAAGAACCAATTACGACTCAAAGACAGGAGTTACTTTGTGAAATTTTCTAGGTCTGAGGCTTACGTACAAAATATTATACGACTCGTAGAGTGTTTCTCGACTTGAAGAGGAGGTTTTGTGACAAATTCTAGTAACTCAAGTTTCAGGACCCCCTTATTTACGAGAGGAGTTTACGACCCGTAGAATAATTTACGGATTGTAGAGAGGGGTTTCATGCCAATATCCAGTAACTCAGATTTTCATGCACCTTGTTTATGAGGGGTGGTCTATAGCTCATAGAATGGTCTATGACTCATACACGAGTCTCGTGGACTCAGCCGACAATTTTAATAAGGGGCATTTTGTCCATTTCAACTTCTATTTAAATAAATCATTGGTCATTTCAGGCTTGAATAAATCCTTAAAAAAACCTAGGTGTATCATTCATCATTCTTCATACTTAAAATTTCTTGAGAGCACTAGAGAAGGGACAATATGCTAGGATTTCCAATTCAAGTGCGAGAATTGACTGAGGTTCAATTGTTTCTTCTATTTCAGGTATGTAACGCTTACCAGAGTGTAAAACTATGTCAGTTCACATGCCCATTCCTTTACATGAGTCGATTTTGAGAAGCAATGAATTGAGTTTTGTATTTTTCAAACAATTACCAAATTTTCTGCAATTCTTATGAAATCCTTCTGATGATGTATGAGATAATTGTTATATTGCATTATTATTGATAGCAGATTTACATATGTATTTGAGACTTGATATCATGAACCTGAAATTACATAATTTTATAAAATCCTATGCATGTCACTGAGTTGAGGTGGAATTTGAGTATTTGAGTTATGTAAATTGAGAATGATTGAGCATGAGAACCATGTTGTACTAAGTCACATACATCACTATATAATATTATCTTTGTTGCATTACATGATGAGTCAAATTGAGTGAGTCTAAATGACCGTATGAGTCTATGTTGAGTTTGATGGTCTGCATGGATTGAATGAGTTGATGAGTAACATGAGATGAGATAACCCAATGAGAATGAGAATTATGTTGATTGATGTGTTGAGCATATTTTAGTCTTAGGAGGAGTATCTAGCATCGAGCGTGGAGCAAGTAAATGTCTACTTTAACCCACAAAACTACTTTACCAGCGTAGGATAGTCATACAACCTATTCTGGCGACTCTTGTCCCGCAAGTGGACATTTATTATGGATCTAAGAAAGTTGATCGTCCTTTCTCGTGGAACATTTAGGACGGCATGGCAATGAAATCACCTTTATTGTGTTACCCAATATAAGGGTAATGGGATGTGAATGTCAGATAAGAGAAACTCCTGAGCAACATTGGTTGGGCATGAGATTTTAAACTGAGTTTATTTCTAGTGAGTATATTATAAAAGCATGATTTATTTTTAAACTTGCATGTACTGAGTCGAGCATGAGTTTTGGAGTCAAGATGAATGAGTTGAATCGTATTTTCTTGAGCTATTTTACATGACAATATATTCTATGTATTGACGTCTATTTGGGCCTGCATCATTTTATGATACAAACATAGGTGATAAAGGACTTCAACCCACGCAACGTTAAGGTCAGTATACTTCCAGAGTTGGTGAGCCCTCTTTGCTTTTCAGAGGAGCTTTTTTATCTTATGAGTTGATTTAGTATATTTTTCTTTCCTTGATTTGGGTATCCATGGCTTGTCATGGCACTATCTAGATTGTGGAGTAGAGCACTCATAGACACTGAGTAGAGAATTTGTTGAGTATTTTGTATTCCAAACTATTTTGTTTGAACTTATATTATAATATAGATATATTATATGATGTCTTATATTTGAGGTATTCTTCCACTGTTGAGTTGATGTGATAATGAGGCCAAGTGGTTCACTTGGAGATAAGCAATAGTCTCTTAGTGCCGACCACGCCAAGGGTACCCTCCCAGGGTGTGACAAACTTGGTATCAAGGCACAACATTTAAGAGTCCAAGGGAGTCTATGAAGGCGTGTCTAGTAAAGTCTTGTTTATGGGTGTTTTGTGCACCACACTTCGTAAGCAGGAGGCTATAGGACATCAGGAGTGAGTTCGTGCAATAGAGTCTAACTCTATGGAAGTACCTGTCTAACTCATGTGTTACGCGCTTGCAAATCAGGCCTCCTAGACGCAACACAACCCAGAGGAATGCCTCAGCTAGCAATGTTGAAAACCCTACTTCAAAGGTGCCTCCTCAGATGGAAACAAGGGGCCGAGGTCGACCGGCCAGAAGTACCAGTATTTTTGTGACACCTACTGCTCTATTTGTTCCTACTATAGAGGCTAGATTCAAAGGGGCCATCACCATGCTTATACAGTTGTTATCTTCCTAGAGTGGTAACTAGGGTTCACAGACTCTAAGTTTTAGATCTCATGAGCCAATGGATGCCTCCAGACTGATAGATTTTCTGAGGATGAACTCACCGGTCTTCATGGGATCAAAGGTTGAGGAGGACCCTCAGAACTTTATTGATGAGATGTGGAAGGTGCTGAAGACTATGCATTCGACTGAGACTGAGGGAGTTGAGCTTGCAGCCTACCAGCTTAAGCATGTGGCCAATGTTTGGTACAATCAGTGGGAAGAGAGTCGAGGTGATAATGCTGAGCTTGTTGCTTGGGATGATTTCAAGAGTGCCTTCCTCAATCACTTCTTCCCTCATGAGTTGAGAGAGGCAAGGGTTGAGGAGTTTGTGAATACGAAACAAGAAGGCTGACTGTCAAATAATATAGTCTGAAATTCACCCAAGTATCCAGGTATGCCCAAGAGATGGTCCAGGATATGAGAGAGAGGATGAGGAAATTTGTGTCCTGGTTAGGTAGACAGGTGAAGAGGGAGTGCAAGGAAACATTGCTGATCCCAGGTATAGATATCTTTAGGATTATGGTTTATGCCCAGCAAATTGAGGAAGATACGAAGAAGGACAAAGAGGAGCACTTGAGTAAGAAGGCCAAGTTAGCAGGGCCTGAGCCTAGTCAGATCAAGTATAGTAGGGGAGATAAGTCCTATTTCCAGAGGAGAGACACCAGCAATGCACTATCTTTAGCCATTGCACCGAACCCGAGTCACATATATCCCAAGTCCCAAGGTCAGCTAAACTTTAGGGCACAGGGTGCACAGACTCAAGCAAGTGTAATTCTTGTCTCTAAAAGGAAGCCATCTTGTGGGAAATGTGGCAGGATGCATCTCAGCAAATGTAGAGATAGAGGGAATGGTTGCTACAAGTATGGCCCATCGGGCCATTTTCAGAGGAAGTGTCCGATATGGGGCAATAAGGCCCAATCCTTTACCACAACACCACCAGCGAGGAGTAACCAGAGAGGTGCTACACCGGGGCAAGGCAGTGACAAACTGTCTATATGCGATGGAGAACTGACCTGATGAAGAGGTTTTACCAGATGTTATAATGGGCATGCTTTGAGTTTTTACCTTTCTTTTCTATGCTTTACTTGATCTAAGTGCAACTTGTTCTTTTGTGACGCCATATGTGGTTTGTAGATTTGAGATCCTTCTCGACTGTTTGCTTGAGCCATTTTCTATTTTTACTCCTGTTGGTGAGTCTATTTGAGCTGAGAGATTCTATAAAGCTTGTGTGGTTTCCATTTATCATAAGGATACTCATGCTGATTTGATTGAGTTAGGACTTGATCCTTAGCATGGGCTTGCTTCATACCACTATGCCTCTATTTTTTGCTGAACCCAATCTGTTAAATTCTAGTGTCTGAATGAGCCTGTTATTGAGTGGAAGGGAGATTCTGTTGCACCAAAGGGTAAGTTTATTTCTTACCTAAAGGCTCGACGATTGATCTCTAAGGGATGTATCTATCACTTTATGCGAGTCAAGTGAAATGATGTTGAGCCCCCAACTATTGAGTCTGTTCCCATTGTGAGCGAGTTTCCTGATGCGTTTCCCTGAGGATCTGTCCATATAACCACTAATATAGAGATCGACTTTGGGATTGATGTTCTTCCTATCACCCAACCTATTTCCATTCCACCCTAAAGGATTGCCGCTGCGGAGTTGAAAGAGTTGAAGGAGCAATTGAGGGACTTGCTAGAAAAGGGATTCATTAGGCAGAGTGTCTCTCCATAGGGAGCTCTGGTCTGGTTTTTGCAAACGAATGATGGAGCTTTAAGGATGTGCATTGACTACCTTCAATTGAATAAGGTGACAATCAAGAATAAGTATCCCCATTGATGACTTGTTCGACCAATTTAAGGGTGCCACTATTTTCTCCAAGATAGACCTCAGATCAGGCTATCACCAATTGGAAGTAAGAGAATGTGACATCTCAAAGATAACTTTTTGAACCTGATATGGTCACTTTGAGTTCTTGATGATGTCGTTTCGGTTGCCAAATGCACCTGCAACCTTTATGGACCTGATGAATAGAATATTCAGATAATATCTTGATATAATTGTGATCGTGTTCATTGAAAATATTTTGGTGTATTCCAGAGATGAGGACGGGTATGCCAATCACCTCAGGATCGCTTTGCAGATGCTCAGAGATAACGAGTTTTATGTAAAGTTTTCCAAGTATGAGTTTTGGCTCAAATCAGTTTCTTTCTTGGGCCATATAATTTCAAGGGATGATATTCAAGTGGATATTCAAAAGACTGAAGCGGTCAAGAGATGTCCTAGACCAACCTCACTGACTGAGATAGGGAGTTTTCTGGGATTGACTAGCTATTACCAGAGGTTTGCCAAGGGGTTTTCTTCTATATCCGTACCATTAACCAAATTGACTCAGAAAAAGGTCATGTATCAATGGTCTAACTAGTGTGTGAAAAGCTTCCAAGAGCTGAAGACGAGGTTAACTACCGTACTAGTGTTGACCTTGCCTAATGGGACAGAAGGATTTGTGATCTACTATGATGCTTCTAGAGTGGGATTAGGATGTGTGTTGATGAAGAGGGGGAAGGTTGTTGGTTGCGCTTCTAGACAGCTTAAGGTGCATGTAAAGAGCTATCCCACCTCATAGCTTGGAGTTGGCGGCAGTGGTGTTTGCTCTCAAACTATGGTGCTACTATTTATACAGAGCATATGTGGATGTATTCATAGACCACAAGAGCCTGCAATACGTTTTCACCAGGAAAGAGCTTAACTTGAGGCAGAGGAGATGGCTTGAGTTGCTAAAGGACTACAATATGAGCATCCTCTATCACCCAGGTAAAGCTAATATAGTTGCTGATGCTCTTAGTAAGTTGTCCATGGGAAGCACTGCCCTGTAGAAGAGGAGAAGAGAGAGTTAGCCAAAGAGGTTCATAGACTGGCATGATTGGGAGTCCAATTAGATGAATCAGGCGAAGGAGGAGTTCTTTTGCATAATAGGTCGGCGTCATCCATTGTAGTGGAGGTGAAAGAGAAATAAGATCAATATCCTATCTTATTATAGTTGAAGGAAGATGTTCATAAGCAGAAGGTGATGACTTTCACCAAAGGGGGAGATGGCGTATTGAGGCACTAGGGCAGATTTTGTGTTCCAGACATTGATGATATTCAAGGGAGGATCAAGGTAGAGGCCCACATTTCAAGATATTCCATCCATCGAGGGTCTACAATGATATAACATGACTTGAGGGAAGTCTACTAGTGGAGTGGAATGAAGAAAGACATTGCTGAGTTTTTCTCCAAGTGCCCGAATTGCCAAAAAGTCAAAGTTGAGCACCAATGGCCATGTGGAGTAGCTCAGAACTTCGAGATTCCAGAGTGGAAATGGGAGATGATTAACATGAACTTGTCACAGGCATATTAAGGTCCCACATATAAGATGATAGAATAAGGGTGATAGTTGATCGGATGACGAAATGTGCACACTTCTTGGTAGTTAAGACGACTACCACTGCAGAGGATTATTCTCGATTATTGATGTGCTATCAAAATATAACACTTTTTATGCTAAAAACTTAGGATTTTGTATGTTCTCAATGCTAAATTTATGGGTTTTATGTGTTTTTGTTTTTAGATTTGCAGGATTACAGGTTAGCTATGATTCGGGGAAAAATTACAGATGTTACTGGTTTTTTGATGATTTATGAGACCTCTACGGATCTTATAGCATTCTACGAGTCATACAGGAGGTTTCGTGACAAATTCTAGTGATAGATGATTTCTGAAGATCAGCTCAACGAGACATGCGTATGAGTTGTAGAGTATTCTACGAGTCATATAGATAGGTTTCGTGAAGATTTCTAGTGAGAAACAATTTGATGAAGTTGAAGCCTACGACTATGTAGTATCAATCGTAGGTTAGTTCACGAGTTGTGAAGTTGTGTCGTAGAAGAGAATTCAAAAATCCGGTAGCTGATTATGAGATCTCAACTACTAGCCATAAATCACACTAAGAGTCATAGAGAGCTTTCCTGGAATTTGCCTACTAGTTTTTCTAATTTATTTAGGACTTAATTATACTTACCATAAAAAGTTCTTTTAGATTATTTTTTCAGTAGAGTATGTCATTATTCAGAGTTTTTTGGGTTTGTACTTGGAGAACTCAATACTTGATAGAGAAAAATTGTGAGAAATACTTGTGGGTAAATTTGATTTTCAATCTTGTGATTCTCATCAATCTTGGATTTGCTTGATCGTAATTGAATTATGTAAGTGTTTAATTATGTTTTCTCAATTCATGATTTTGTCATCTACACATAGAATGAGTAGCTAATTCCAGAAGTAGGGTTGTGGGAACTATGGAGAACTAACAAAATAAACTCGGATAATTTACAATTCTTGGACTGGGTATATGCATGTAATAATCAATTCTCTTCGTTTTGTATGTTTTCTAGTGGTGACCAATATTAGAACTCGCCTAGTATTAGTGACAGGATAGGTACTAATGAATAGGAAAAGAGATTGCTTAACAGGATTCGATTGATGTGATCTTGTCTAATCAACCGAACTGGGCCAAGGGGAGGTTGTACTGGGACTTATGGGTAATGGTAGTATTGCACACTATGGAGATGGGCCAAATCACATTGTGAAATTTGCCTCACTTTTGACCAATGGTCTTGGTGAACATAAATTACCATTATGCATGTTATACACCAGACAAGAATTGGGTTATCTGGTGATACCAAGTTAGGGAATCATGGGGAACACAATACTCTAGTTGCTCTCTATTATTGATTGTCTCTCGTGATAGTTTAGTTTAATTTCTTATTGTATATTGCAAAACCTCCCCTTTTGGGGAGTTGAGTTGGTTAACTACTTGGATTGCTTATTGGTGAATTTTGTCTTGAGTCTATGTATTCCTTGTGGGTTTGACCCTAGTCTTGGGTAGATTTTATATCTTTACAAGGACCGCTTTATCATCTAAAAAGGAGGTATAACTTTGGCGACATCAAGATTTTGGTACCATTGTTGGGGAATACGGCTAGACTTTGTTAGATTCATTAAGTAATTCAAGTGTTAATCCTTAGTTCTCTTTATTTTACTTTTATTTTTATTTCTTTTGCTTCTTTTGTAGGGTGTACGAGTAGTGTATGCCCAATACTCGGAGTCAAGGAAATCCTTAACTCCACTTGATCTGGAGATCCACCGCGAACTATAAGAAGGATGGCCCAAGAAAGCACCAACAACGCTTCTAATGCAGTCTTGAATCGGGATAATAATGATGGTGATAGGAATGAGAACCCACCCCCTTTGGAGGACATTCCATAGCTCAGGGAGTTCAATGCCAATGCTTACCAATGGAATCAATATCAGTTGAACCCTATGGCTATGGATGTGATAAAAGCTATTGCGTTGCCACCACTACTAGCAGACACAAAGTTCACATCTCTAGTGGGTTACTTCAGATGCTACAGAAATGTAGGCTATTTGAGAGATTACCATCAGAGGATCCACATAGCCATTTGCACAATATGACATTTGTTTGTAAGAGTGTGAATAAGACACAGAATCTGTCTACGGATGCCATGGGACATCGTGTCTTCCCATTGTCTCTCATGGGAAATGCTGCATTATGGTTATCTGAGCTCCTGCAAAGTCCAATCACTAGTTGTGCAGATTTGTAGAAGGCCTTTTTGGAGTGGTACTTCCCTAGATCAAAGAAGCTCAACTTGAAGGACTAGATCAAAAACTTTGAGCAACTTCCTGGTGGTTCGATAAGCACTACATGGGAGTGGTTTACTAAATGTCTGAGGAGTGTCCTTGATCATAAGATAGTTGATGAAACCTTGGTAGAGGTCTTCTACCATGCCCTTGATGTGAATAGTCAGGCTTGAGCTGACACTATCATGAGGGGCATGTTTATAGATCAACCATTTGCAAGTACTGCTGAGCAAATGGAGCAAGTGATCAAGATGAATCATGAATAGGGGCAGTAGGATAGGGCTTCCATGAAGAGTTCATGTGTTGTTAATGTGGGTTTAGGGCAAGCCAAAATTAATGAAGAAATTATGTAGCAGCATTCTCAACTTCGCACAAGCATGGATGTGGTGATCAAGAAGAACCAAGAGAGAGTGAACACAAAGGTTCACCAAACCCCATGTGCACCCATGTACGAGAAGCCATACTATGAGGATGACACATGTTTTGTGAATGATCAAACAAGAGATTTTCGATCCAATGCCCAAGGGTCCAATCAGGACTATTGGTACCAAGGTCAAGAAAACCAAGGTCGGAACTATGGTAGAGACTTCAAAGATAACCGTGGAGGTTACTATGATAGGAACAGGGGTGCAGATATAGATTGGGTTCATAGAGAAGGCTTCAGAAATGGTCCGTATATGCCATCACACATTCGGGATGCAGGTGCAGACAATTCCAGAATTGAGGAGATGTTTGACCACCTGTTGAAGAAGGCTAAAACATAGTATGAGACTCTAAGATTCATGAAATGAGATACTGCAAGCATAAATCAAAAAATAGAGTCTCATTATGTGGCTATTTAACAGCTTGAACAACAGTTTGGTCAAGTATTAACTCAGTTGAATCAGCATCAGAAAGGTACATTGCCTAGCAACATAGTGAAAAATCCTAAGAATGAAGGGCAGTGTATGGCATTTACTATTAGGGGTGGCAAGATCATTAATGATCCTTCTTTACCGTTTAATAAGGAAAATATTCGTGAGGAGATGGTTGCAGCTAAGGATGCAAATACAAGAGATGACTATGGTAAGGATGGGGTGATTGAAGCAGTTGAAGCATCACAGAAATTTAAGCCCGTCCCTAGGCCTCCTCCTCCTTTCCCTCAAGAATCAAAAAGAGGGAGGACGAACGCAAGTTCAAACACTTTCTCTCCATGTTCAAGTAGCTATCTATCAACATCCCTCTCATTGACGCTTAAGAGAAAATGTTGGGCTATGCCATGTATATGAAGGATTTGGTCACCAAAAAGTGCACTGTGAGTCAAGAGCTTTCTCAAAAGCTTCAATATTATAGTGTTATCGCTACAAAGTCCTTAACATAGAAGCATGAAGATCTAGGTGCTTTTACTATGCCTTGCACTATAAGAAATGTGGAGTTCGCAAGGACACTGTTTGGCTTAAGTGCTAGTATTAATTTGATGCCCCTTGCGATTTACAACAAGCTTAGATAGGGATCCCCAACTCCTACTAGCATGCGGTTGTTAATGGCAGATCGTGCATTGAAGAAGCCTATGGGGATACTTTATGATGTGTTAGTAAAGTGGAAAAAATTATATTTCCTATAGACTTTGCGATTGTAGATAGTGAGGTCGACTTTGACATCCCAATCATTTTGGGAAGACCATTCCCAGCCACTAGACGAGCTCTAGTGGATACTGAAGCTAGTCAACTCAGGTTTAGATTGAATGAATAAGAAGTTATCTTTAATATCTGTCAGTCTATGAAGCATCTAGTTGAGCTTAAGAGTGAAGTCTGGAGAATGGGTGAAGTTTTAGTAACCAATTTTCTTAGGTCTGCCGCGATAATAAATCAGGCACTAGTTGGAAGGCAACCCAAGGTTTTTGGTGTAATAGCATAGTTATAGGTGCATTTTTCAGTTTTTGGATTCTTAGGTAGTTTTCTTGTTTGTTTGGTTGTAATTTTGGACAATGGGTTGGTTACATATAGGGTAACAGTGTATTTCAAGAAGAGTATGCAGTTATAAGACTAAGTCAGGAAACTTGGCTGAGAAAAGCATCATTTTAAGTGTCTACGACTGGCCTACGAGTCGTAAAGCAGTTTATGACTCGTACCCCATCTCGTAAAGATTACTAGTGAGTAGACAAAATGGTGCACTCTAATCCACGACCTAACTTTACGATTCATTGATCAAAATATAAGTAACGAATGGGATTCTTGGACCTAGGTAAGTTTTTTGAAATTTCTCTAAGTATGAAGGGTTTAACAAAATCATGATTTACTAGCCGTAGAACCATCTACGACTCATAATAGGGGTTTCGTAAACCCAGGCCCAATAATTTTCAGACGACCCGATAAAGTATAAAATGAGGGGTCAAATTATTTTGACCCCATATTTGACGTAAAATTGACTAGCTAACCTAAACTTTCCCTTCCGTTCTAATTTTTGACTACCGTGACACTTTTTGCAGTGAGATATCTGACAACCCTAGGACATTTCTTCTCAGTAACCTCTTTTATTCTCTTCATCTTAATCATAATTCTTGGTAAGTTTTTGATTTAGTTTTTGTCACACCCCAATTCCCATTAGGGCGGACTGACACCCATTGCTGATAAGGCTCGGGAGAATCAATCTGTATCTATGCACTTTCTATATGTATTATAAGAGATTTATACCTTTGACATGCCTTTAAGCAGATAAACAACGATAACAAGCAAAAAGGAAATCCATATGATTGGACCATTGGGGCCACGAGGTCCAGAGTACGTGATAGGGCCAAACTTTAATTTACATGGTCTACAAAGCCTCTAGATAAGGAAAACCATCTGATAAGGGTTGGGATAGGCCCTATCTCAACAATCTGTGCAATACAAACATATAAGCTCTAGACTTATACAAAGCCCCGAAGCAACATGGAGATTGGTAACAACAGCTGAATATCCTGTACTCTTACTGGGGAGATCTACTAGCACCTGTACCTACAACACGAAATGTAGGTCCCCCGTAAGGGACGTCAGTATGAGGTAATGTACTGAGTATGTAAGGTAGGAAATACTGTATATGATATAACAACTCAAGTTAAACTGTACACTGGTGTAGCATAAGAGACCACCTTTAGTTATACTATGGGATCATGTACTTTATGTTCTTTATATTACTTTACCTTTACTATAAAATCTGTGCACAACTGTAATACGAATGTCCAACTGATCAGTGGTAAACTATATCGGGTACATCCATGACTAGGTTCTTTCTTAACCCCTCGGGCTTCCCCCCGTGGTAGGATCGTCCCTGGCTAGGTGTTTCTTTCACCCTTCGGGCTACCACTAATCAAAAACTGTATACTTTATCTTTTAATTACCTTTGAGATGCTTCTTTTGGTGGTCATAATATTGAAACTATAAGGCTGCAAATGTAGCATGTGACATGTAAATAATCATACAAGACAATATGACAATGATAAGAGTACGTTACACAAGTAATGGAATACATATGAAATGAGACAACTTGTGAACTTTATTTAGCAATAAGGACTCATGTGACTTGGTATCCACGTATGTATGCATATTTGAAGGCAGCTATGTTTGGGAGCATATGAATATGTGCAAGAGGGTAGACACGGTTAATTATTATGTTAGAGTTGGTAGATGCCTTTATATGCCAAGGAAAGATCTATGTTTCATGGCAAATAATACGAAGTCAAGTAGCCCTACATACCTTGTTGTATGACCTTGTTACTACCTCGAGATAACCTTCCCTTCCTCCAAATACTTATCCACAACATAGTAGGTGATAAAACTAGCATTAGCAGCTGGTAGATACACCTTGGTAGCCCAATCACATAACAAAACAACACATGGACAGCAAGCGGGTATTTATAAACCCGAGTGTGTTCTTTCAATCTTTCTGCCCCCTAATCGAGTTTTTATGACACATATTCACATGTACACATCATATCAAGCATGTTTTAATGCTGTAATAGTACAATCTTACAATATCACACAAAGCACAATATGTAACAATTCTACACAACCTACAAATGGACAACATAACGTTACCTCCCTTTGCTACATTTCAACGTCGACAACTCCAAACCTATTCTAACTCTAACAAAATTGTTCCGATAAAATTTACACATAAAATAGTACTAAAATAGTCTTAGAACAGCACCGAAGAAGTCATGAAGGATGTGAGCTAACAACCTTCCTTCCAACAGCCCACAAGTTCCAACCAATATTCTACGTAAGATAACACAATTAAATGCGTTTGTTAAGTGAAACAAAAATCAGGGCTGCAAACTTAGGGTAATAACTATAATTCAAACCATATTAATAACATCAATTACTCTTCATAATACATCCCACGAATCATAGAGAAATCACTAAAACAAAAGGCAAGTGTGCAACAATTTTCTTAATACATGTTGTCCCAAATTTCCAGCACCAACATACTAGCATATACTTCTTTCTTTTCATGAAGAAACCATACTAAATACACAACTATGATTACTTAACTTTTCCTTCAAGGTACAAGTCTCCTCCAAGAACCCTAAAAGAGTCATTTTTATGCTTTACAAAGTAAACAAAAGTGGAGAGAAAACATTGGAGAGCAATCTGATTTTTGTGTGTTCAAGTTGGGAAATGAATTGTGGGAGCTGTTTTAACCCTTTTTAAAGGGGTCTTTGGACGAAATTCTCTAGAAATATTGACCACATATTAGTCAACATTAATAGGCTGGTGATGCAGCAGCTTGGCCCTCACAATTGGGCCTAATTGCATTCCAAAGTTGATGGGCTTGGGCTGCCTATTTTCTAACTTTCTCTTCACTTAGTTTTGGGTCCAATTAGCCAAGTGGGTTGTGGTGCATTTGGTACCTTTTTATTATACTTCTTGGGCTGAAAATGTAGCCCATTTATGATGCTAAAACATGGGCTAAAGTTACACCCTTAACACGGACTTTATTCATAATCGAACTTGGACAAATTCGACGTCGAGCCTCGTCTCCGTTTAGCTGGCAAATTTAAGCTAAGCAAGTAAGTGACTCACCTGCTAGCTTACTAAGTCCTACAAGCACTTCAATTCTCTTACTTCATCTAAGGCCATGATCTCCTCAATTCGACACAAAACATTTATGCACTCGACCTTCTTAAGTGTTAGATGCACATATAGCCCATTAACATGAGATTCAAGAACTTTTAAAAATTAGCACTAATTTGACCAAACCATGTCATGTTTCATTTGCATTATACTAGTACTGTAAGGTTTGGAATGTTACATCCTCCCCCCCTTAGGAACATTCATCCTCAAATGTTAGCACAATTGGATAGGTTAACCAAGTTTAAACCTTTACTTAGACAAACTTTTGACAACACATTAAGTATTCAATAACATGTACCTATTAGTGTCCCAATTCTGAATGTTTGATTTCCACTTTAGCTACAAATAAGTGGGGATATTTCAATTTGATTGCATCCTCAGCTTTCCATGTTATTTCTTCTGCTTCTTGTTTCTCCAAAGTACTTCCACTGAAGCTATTTCTTTATTCCTTAGCTTCTTAACTTGACGATCTAGAATGGAAACAGGTATCTCTTCATAGGTGAGATCTTCTGTAACCTGTACATCCTCAATAAGAGTGATACGATATGTATAACCTATGCATTTTCGAAGCATTGAGACATGAAAAACTAGATAAACTATTGAAAGCTCTTGGGGTAGCTCTAGTTCATATGCAACCTACCCGAACCTCTTAATAATCTGATATGACCCTATGTAACATGGGCTCAATTTCCCTTTCTTACCAAATCTCATAACCTCTTTCATTGGAGACACCTTTAGAAATACCCAATCCCCTACTGAGAATTCCAGTCCTCTCCTCCTAGCATCTGCATACGATTTGTGACGACTCTGGGCTATTCGTTGTTGTATCAGCTTAAGTTTTTCCATGGCTTGTTGTACTAGATCTTGCCAAAGTAATGTGGTTTCACCCACTTCAGATGACCTAATCGGCGACCTACACTTCCTTCCATACAAAGCTTCGTAAGGTGCCATCTTGATACTCGCGTGGTAGCTGTTATTATAGGCAAATTCAATAAGTGGTAAATGGTCCACCCAACTACCTTTAAAGTCCAATGCACAAGCTCGCAACATATCTTCAAGTGTCTGAATGGTGCGTTCTACTTGACCATCTATTTGAGGGTGGAAAGCTGTACTCAAATTCACTTGTGTCCCTAAACTCCTTTGGAAGGACTTCCAAAACTTTGAAGTGAATTGAGCTCCTCGGTTAGATATTATGGGGATTGGGACTCCATGAAGCCTGACTATCTCTTTGAGGTATAGCTTGGCATACTCTTCAGCTGTATAATCACTTCTAACTGGCAAGAAGTGTGTGGACTTTGTGAGTCTCTCAACAATTACCCATATGGAGTCAAACTTCTAAGATGAGCGAGGCAAACCTGTAACAAAATCCATATTGATCATGTCCCACTTCCATGTTGGAAGTTCTATACATAGCATATAACCTCCTGACTTTTGGTGTTCTACTTTCACCTGTTGGCAATTTGGACATTGAGTTACAAATTCTGCAAGGTCCTTTTTCATGCCTCCCTATCAAAACATTCCCTTTAGGTCATGGTACATCTTAGTTGATCCTGGATGGATGGAGTATCGAGAATGATGGGCTTCTTCCATTATCCTCTTTCTTAAGCTATTAATATCAGGCACGCATAATCTATTCTTGCAGTAAAGTACTCCATTTTGTGTAAGATCAAAGCCATTTACCATAGCCTGAATCACCTCTTCCTTAAGATGTCGTAGAACAGGATCCTCGAACTATTTTTCTTTCACCTCCTTTACCAACAAAGACTCCGCAGCATTATGCACGATAACCCCCTTTTTTTGGAGTTTCAAGAAGGCGAACTCCCAAACTAGCTAGTTGTTGTAGATCCTTAGCTACTTCTTGACTTACCATGGCCTGGTCACCAGTATTCATGATTGCCTTACGACTTAGGGCATCGACTACCACATTTGCCTTCGCTGGATAGTATAGTATATCAACTTTGCAATCCTTTATTAACTCTAGCCACCTCCGCCGTCTTAAATTTAGGTCTTTTTGCTTAATGATGTATTACAGGCTCTTATGATCAGTATATATTTCAACGTGAACCCCATACAAATAATGGTGCCGTATTTTCAAAGCAAACACAACCGCTGCCAGCTCAAGATCGTGTGTTGAATAATTTTTCTCATGTGGTAACAGCTGTCTAGATGCATAAGCAATTACCCTACCATGTTGTGTCAGTACACATCCTAAGCCAACCCTGAAGCATCGCAATACACTACATATCCCTCAGATCCTTCTGGATGTACTAGCGTAGGTGAAGAAGTTAGCTTATTTTTCAATTCCTGGAAGCTCCTTTTGCATTCATCATTCCATTGGAACTTGGTTGCCTTATGTGTCAACTTTGTTAGAGTTGCAGAAATTGAAGAAAAACCTTCAACAAACCTTCTGTAATAACCTGCCAAACCTAGGAAGCTCCGAACTTCCGTGGGTGTTGTTGGTCTTGGCCAATTTTATACAGCCTCTATATTTTGTGAATCAACCCTTATTCCTTTGTCAGACACAATATGACCCAAGAATTCCACTGACTTTAGCCAAAATTTACATTTGGAAAACTTGGTATACAACTGTCGATCACGAAGAACCTGTAACACTTTTCGTAAGTGATTTGCATGGTTCTCTTCTGATCTCGAATATACTAAAATGTCATCTATAAACACTATTACAAACACATTCGAGAATGGCTTTAATACCCTGTTCATCAAATCCATAAAAACCGCTGGTGCATTTGTTAGCCCAAATGACATAAAAAGAAATTCAAAGTGACCATAGCGTGTTCTGAAAGTAGTCTTAGGTATATCTTTCTGTTTCACCCTCACTTGGTGATAGCCTGACCTCAAATCAATTTTTGAAAAGCATTTGGCACCCTACAGTTGATCAAATAAATCATCAATCCTGGATAGGGGATATTTATTCTTAATTGTCTCCCTATTCAGTTGTCGATAGTCGATATACATTTTCAAGGTGCCATCTTTTTTACGTACAAATAGCACTGGTGCACCCCAAGGGGACACACTAGTTCTTATAAAACCCTTTTCGAATAAGTCTTTTAACTGCTCTTTTAACTCATGTAATTCTGCCGGGGCCATTCTATATGGAGGGATAGAAATTATTTGAGTGCCGAGAAGTAAGTCAATACCAAAATCTATTTCTCGTACTGGAGGTAATCCTAGGAGTTCTTCAGGGAACACATTGACAAATTCATTCACTATTGGAACTGACTGAAGAGTCGATAATTCTGCCTCCATGTCCCTTACTCTAACTAAATGACATATATACCCCTTAGATATCATCTTTTTGGCCTTAAGGTAAGAGATAAACTTCCCCTTTGGTGCCCCAACACTACGTTTCCATTCAAGAACTGCCTCATTTGGAAAGTGAAAGTACACTCTCTTAGTTCGGCAATCCACGGTGGCATAGCAAGAATCTAACCAATCCATACCCATTATAACATCAAATTCCACCATTTCTAGCTCAATAAGGTTAGCCAATATGTCACGGTCACAAATAGTTACTACACAGTCATAATAAACCCTTCTAGCCATAATAGATTCACTAGTTAGTGTAGACACTTCAAATGATTTGTTCAATAATTTGGGTGCTCTCTTATGCTTTCCAGTAACTAGTGGAGTGATGTATGTAGTGTAGAACCAGGGTCAATTAATGTATATACATTATGTGAAAAGCTGGGCAATGTACTTGTGACCAAATCAGGTGAAGCTTCCAAATTTTGCCGACTTCCCAGAGCATAAGTGCGATTCTAGACCCCGCTAGAGATAGTTATCCCTCTAATACCTCTTCCACAACTAATAGGGGATTGTTGACCCCTACCAAATAGAGGAACTAATGATGATGATGCAACAACTGATCCAGTAGGTTGTGCTATGTCCCCCATAAGCCTCCTTAGGCTATCTTTTATCATACGCCCTGGTGCGCCACACCAATAACAGACATCTGTCCCAACGCGACATATACCTAGATAATTTCTTCCACACTATCTAGAAGGCTGCCTAGGAGTCATTAGCTAGCCTACTGAATATCCCGCTGTTCGAGCACCCTGCCCTTCACTCCTCGGACCTAACTGATTCCTCCTAGAGCCCTGAAGTTGTTTTGGAGCACTGGCTACAGAGTAGGAGGATGATGGCTTAGGCGGTCTATTAGGAACCCGGGGCCTAAAATCACCTTGGGAAGCTGTAAACTTCCTTGTAGATCTAGCCCTTTTGGCCTTCCCCCTTTCCAGCTCTTGTGTCCTTCTTTTCTGCCTCTGATTCTCTAATTTCTGTACAAAAGCTTGCATCCTAGCTATGTCCATGTCTTTATTCAAGGAAGTAATGGTACAGTCTCTTCCCAAATACGTATCCAATCTATCCACATATCGATGAACTCTATCTGTCATAATAGCAACTACATTTGGATCATACCTGGACAATAAATTAAATTGGAGGCTATACTCTCTCACTCTCATATTCCCCTGGTGGAGGTTCAGGAACTGATCTGCACTGGCCTCTCAGATCTCTATTGGGAAGTAATGGTCAAGAAAGGCCTCTTTGAACTCCTTCCAAGTGGTTGGGGGAGCATCTATACCTTTGTATTACTTCCAAGCATCGTATCACAATATAGCCACACCCTTCAGCCTATATGTCACTAACTCAACTGCTTTTGTACCAATGACAGGCATAACATCTAAAATAAACTGCATCTGATCAATAAAGTCATGGGGGTCTTCATTAGGATCAGACCCAGTGAAGGCTGGAGGGTCCAAATTAAGGAAGTCAGGTATTCTCGTGCTAGATGCCCTATTTGCACCACCTGTACCCATAACTGGACCTTCTTGCCTTTGACCTTGACCAACAACTATACGGGTCAATAGTTGGACTGCATTTCTCAAATCCTGCATAGTAGCATCAATAGGTGGTTCTAGGGAATTTCACTACTTCCTGGTTCATCAGGAGTTGGAGGAGTTGGAGATGTCTGTGATAAAGACTCCTTTCGACCCCTCATCTCGTTGACTCACAAGGCTGGGTATACAAACCACCACTTCTACTCCCTTCCTTTTACCTTTGTTCTTCTTGGTTTCTGGCATACTTGCTGTACAAAACAATTTAGGGGTTAGACACAATCCACCTATTATACTTAGCTCTATGGCACGATATAAAGAATGAAAAGAAAGTAACAACTCCTAAATGCCAAGTAGCCTCCTGCTTATAAATGTGGTGCACAACACATCGATATACAAGACTCTACATGGACACGACTTTATAGACTCCCTAGGATAATCCGCTCTGATACCACTTCTGTCATGCCCTAAGTCCCGTTAGGGCGGACTGGCACACGTTGCCGATAAGGCTCGGGAGAACCAATCTATATCTATGTGCTTTCTATACGTATTATAAGAGATTTCTACCTTTGACATGCCTTTAAGCATATAAACAATGATAACAAGCCAAAAGGAAATGCATATGACTAGGCCATTGGGGCCACGAGGTCTAGAGTACGTGACAGGACCACACTTTAATTTACATGGTCTACAAAGCCTTTAGACAAGGAAAAACTTCTAACAAGGGTCGTGACAGGCCCCGCCTCAACAAAATGTGTAATACAAACATATAAACTCTATACATATACAAAGCCCTGAAGCAACCTGGAGCTTGGCAGCAACAGCTGAATATCCTGTACTCCTACCAGGGAGATCTACTAGCACCTGTACCTGCAGAATGAAATGCAGGTCCCTCGTATGGGACGTCAGTATGAGGTAATGTACTTAGTATGTAAGGCAGGAAAAACTATATATGATATAACAACTCTGGTGAAAATGTACAATGGTGTAGTATAAGAGACCACCTTTAGTTATACTGTGGGATCATGTACTTTATGTTTTTTGTATTATTTTACCTTTACTGTAAAAACTATGCACAACTGTAATACAAATGACCAACTGATCAGTGATGAACTGTATCGGGTTTGTCCCTGGCTAGATTCTTCCTTAACCCCTCGGTCTACCTCCCGTGATAGGATCGTCCCTGGCTAGGTGTTACTTCCACCCCTCGGGCTACCACCCATCAAAAACTGTATACTTTATCTTTCAATTACCTTTGAGATGATTCTTTTGGTGGTCATACTATTGACACTGTAAGACTGTAGATGTAGCATGAGACACGTAAATAATTATACAAGACAATATGACAATGAAAAGAGTACGTTACACAAATAATGGAACACATATGAAATGAGACAACATGTGAACTTTATTTAGCAATAAGGACTCATGTGACTTGGTATCCACGTATGTCTGAATATATGAAGGTGAATATGTGTGGGAGCATATGAACATGTGAAAGAGGGTAGACATGGTTAATAATTGTGTCAGAGTTGGTAGATGCCTTTATGTGCCAAGGAAAGATCTCTGTTTCATGCCAAATAATACGAAGTCAAGTAGCCTTACATACCTCATTGTATGACCTTGTTACTACCTCGAGATAACCTTCCCTTCCTCAAAATACTTATCTACAACATAGAAGGTGATAAAACTAGCATTAGCAGCCAATAGATATACCTTGGCAGCCCAATCACATAACAAAACAACACATGGACAGCAAGCGGGTATTTATAAACCCGAGTGTGTTCTTTCAATCTTTCCGCCCACTAATCAAGTATTTATAACAAACATTCACATGTACATATCATGTCCAGCCTATTTTAATGCCATAACAGTAAAGTCTTACAATAGCCCACAAAGAACAAGATATAACAATTCTACACAATCTACAAATGGACAACATAACGTTACCTCCCTTCGCTACATTTTGACGTCAATAACTCCAAACCTATTCCAACTCTAACCAAATTGTTCCAATAAAATTTACACATACAAACAGTACTAAAACAGTTTTAGAATAACACCTAAGAATTCATGAAGGATGTGAGCTAATAACCTTCCTTCCAACAGCCCACAAGTTCCAATCAACATTCCACGTAAGATAACACAATAAAACACGTTTGTTAAGTGAAACCAAAATCAGGGCAGCAATCTTAGGGTAATAACTATAACTCAAAATATATTAAGAACATCAATTTATCTTCATAATACTACCCACAAACCATAGAGAAATCACTAAAACAAAAGGCAAGTGTGCAACAACTTTCTTGATACATGCTGTCCCAAGTTTCCAGCACCAACATTCTAGCATATACTTGTTGCTTTTCATGAAGAAATCATACTAAATACACAACTATTATTACTTACCTTTTCCTTCAAGGTTCAGGTCTCCTTCAAGAACCCTAAAAGAGTCATTTGTATGCTTTACAAAGTAAAGAAAAGTTGAGAGAAAACATTGGAGAGCAATCTGATTTTTGTGTGTTCAAGTTGGGAAATGAATTGTGGGAGCTGTTTTAACCCTTTTTAAAGAGGTATTTGGCCGACCTTCTCTAAAACTTTTTACCACATATTAGTACACATTAATGGGCTGGTGATGCAGTAGCTTGGCCCTCATAGTTGGGCCTAATTGGGTTCCAAAGTTGATGGGCTTGGGCTGTCTATTTTCTAACTTTCTCTTCACTTAGTTTTGGGTCCAATTAGCCAAGTGGGTTATGGTGCATTTGGGCCCTTTTTATTATACTTCTTGGACTGAAAATGTATCCCATTTATGATGCTAAAACATGGGCTAAAGTTACACCCTTAACGCGGACTTTATTCATAATCGAACTTGGACAAATTTGACCTCGAGTCTCGTCTCCGTTTAGCTAGCAAATTTAAGCTAAGAAAGTAGGTGACTCACCATCTAGCTTACTAAGTCCTACAAGCACCTCAATTTCTTACTTCATTTAAGGCCGTGATCTCCTTAATTCGACACAAAACATGTATGCACTCGACCCTCTTAAGCGTTAGATGAACATATAGCCCATTAACGCGAGATTCAAGCCCTTTTAAAAATTAGCGCTAATTTGACCAAACCATGTCATGTTTCATTTGCATTTTACTAGTACCGTAATGTTTGGGGTGTTATAGTTTTATCCTTAATTTGCCTTGTTTTAATTGATTGATTTGAAAATCTTATGGCGCATACTGTTTAGACATGAAATCCTTGTCGAATCTTAATTGTGTTATGTGAAATTGGGTTGACCTTGGCAGAATTTATTAATTGAATCCGTAATTAGGTATTTTGTCCTTATGATTATTAATTGTTGTGCCTATTGAATCGTCCACCATGTTTGCTTAAATGAAATTGAATGACTTATTTTTGTAGAATTGGTGGGTGATGGCATGGATACGTGATTTTGTGTTAGTCCAATAGGAATGGTCGGAACAATAGGATATTCCTTGTGTACTCATTTTCGATGGGGTGTGTATGCCTTAAAATTGTTGAGAGATAGGGTTCTATGATTGAAACCATTTGGTTCTTGTATTCCTGTTTTGATGCTAATATGTAGTTGGTTGAAAATATCTTTTGGGGTCTGTGTGATGGATTTAGAAACTCAAGTGACTGAGATTTCTGGTCCACGAGTGGCTTTTACGACCCGTAGAGCATTCTACGAGTCACAATTGCCCCTCGTGTAAAATTCCAGAAACTTTATGTTTCTGAGTATCCATTAGACGATACCTTCTACAAATTGTAGATCACTTTACGACTCGTAGATAGATCTCATGGATCCCTGCCTGATTTTAATTATTCACTAGAATCTTCTACGAACCCTGTCTATGACTTGTAGTCTACTTTACAAGTCGTACCTGGTCTCGTAGACTTTTCCAGTAAAAAAATTACTCTAAACCACTGGTCTACTAGAGTACTCTATGATACATAGTAGTCATTACGACTCGTAAAGGTTCCCTCGTAGAACCCTTCTGTAACTGAACTAAAATAATTTTTGCATTACATTTCTTGATTGTTGGGGCTAATTATGGTGCGCTTATGTTTATGTTTCAGGTACTATGGCCCTGAAAGGAATACACATAGAGATCGAAGCTATGAGGAGGAGGCTTATGGATAAGCCTTCCGATGATGAGCAGACCAGTTGGCTGAGTGGTTCACTAGAGATCCTTGATGCCTAGCCGAACCCAAAGGCATCAGTGCCGCAGACCTGGGCTGCTACCAGAGCTGGGCACACTCAGGCCCCTATTGCTAGTCCTTCCCAGTCTGAGGAGGGATCTAGTGATGGGAGCACCATGCCACAATTGACTACATACAGTGAGGAGTCTAGTTCTGAGGAGAGATCTGAGGATAGATTAGAGGAAAAGTCCTCCATCGCACCCTTATCTTTATCTACATCAGAGAGCTTTGCTAATCGGTGGAGGGAGTTCTACATAGACATGACTTGAATAGTATCAGAGAGCTTTGCTAATCGCGTCGATAGCGTAGATAAGTCAAAGGAGGGAGTTCTATGCATCTTACACATCCACCATCCAGCTCAGTCCTCTTAAGGGAAAGAAACACCTCACTCAGCCCAGGCTGACAAAGACACTAGTGAGGGTTCAACGGGTCGACATATCAGTGGAAACTATCTGTCATATGGTATTTAACCCTGAGTACTGTGCCCCTAGATTCACAGCGGAGTTTGATTACAGGTTGATGCAGGTTAGGAACCTATTTATCATGAAGGATCCTGAGTATCGAGCTACATTACTAAGATGGGTGGCCGGGTACATTGTAGAACAGGGTCCAGAACTTACTTGGGTTACCGCTCATAAAGAGCCAATTATCAAGGCTTTGCTCATCTTTCCCACAAAATTTTTGTGGGTTATTATTTATTATTTGTTCTCACACTCAGTCGATGCTTGCAGACAATACTCTTACTTCGGAGCATGCAGCTTTGGTTGCCCACATCTTGGCTGGATATGATATAGATTGGGCCTACCTCATCATAGAGTAGATACATGAGGCCCCACTAAATAGGTACATCTCTATCCCTTTCCTGTGTTTGATTTACAGGCTTTGCTTAGAGTCCACGGTGGAAATTTTATATCAGCTGGACTGGTTAGTTGAGGCCCAACACACTTTGTAGCCTAGTTTGATCAAGGCTAATGATGAACTCGGTGGCACTTCAGCGAGCACAACCCCCACCTATGCTAGAGATGTTTGCCCAATGCCACCTTCTGAGGGTTCTGAAATTGACACCACCACTACTGCTACTACTATTGAGGAGAAGCCCTTGCAACACGATGCAGATAAGGAGAGGGGGCCCACTATTTCTGCTACTGCACCAGAGGGCACTACTTCATAGACTCCTACAGCGGGAATGTTCTACATGTTCGTCGCTTCTATCCAGGCCACAATACAATGGTTATCATATGCTAAGGCCTAATTAACTCAACTTATTCAATAGATCAGGACATGGGTCCACCAGGCTATCGTTGAATAGGAGGGTCGGATTCAGGCATTCACTATTGCTACCTTCCATGATCATATTTCTGCCGTGGATGCCCGCATCGATGCCTTTAATGAGAGGGATCAAAAGACATTGGCTGAGGCCCGGCTTTCAGATTTGTCAACCCTGCAGTCAGAGATCTCGCAGTTCCAGGTTGATATGACAGTAGAACTTGCGACACCAGTCACACTACCAGGGATATCTCCAGTGCCATTGCTTGATTTATTTTCTACCGACGAGCCTATTCATTCTTCCTTCAGGAAGAGACATTGCATGGATGAGGATCCAAAGGAATGTATGTGCGAGGAGGTCAGAGGAGGAGGATCTAGAGCATTCCTTGAGAGAGTTGAGTTATGATGAGGAGACCAGACGAGATCGAGAGGAGGAGCGAGTGAGGGGTAATAGCCCCTTTGGACAGGGAGAGATGTCCAGACTTAGCCATAGACTGACGCTTGGGTGCCAAGGTATATTTTTGACCCCTTACATTCTATTTTTTCTTGATTTTATACATTGGGGATAATGCATATCTTTTTCGATAGGGTGTGGGTAGTTATGGGCCTTAGTTAAGTCTGAGTAGCTTGTGGTCCATAGCGACCCCAAGTTTTTATCCCCAGAGTTTTCTTATCTGTGTTCTTTTTCCATGTGGATATTTAATTATTGTTGAACCGACAGGTTTAGGATGTTTAGAAAATATTTGTAGCATATAGTACTAATACTTGTGGCATATAACACGTTTTTGTGTTTTGTTTCGAAAAATGGTATCCACCAGAAATATTAATTAGTAGTTAGATAGTAACCATGAATGTTTAAGTATTTGACAATATCTGTTCTTATAAGTGACGGTATATTGAGATAGAAAGCATGATCTGTGAGTCTTTTGTTTATAATATATGCAATGCTGTGAGAGTGTGAGCTTACTTCGCTAGATTCATGTATCTTGTGCTAATTCGCCCTGTTACTCTAAGTTAGATTATGGATTGAATGGATTAGAAAATAATCTGAGGCCTTTGTTCTTAAATAGTCCACTATAGCTTAAAAATAATCGATCAAATGATGATATATCCCTTGTTCCAAATATTTGAGTCTTACATATACCAATTATTTCTGAACACCTAATTAACCTAGCCTTATCTATTGAAAAATCCTGAAATTGGCCCTGATCTTTGCTTGAGAATTGTGAATCTTGATTCAGGCAAAAAGTCTAAGTTGAGGGTGACTTCCAAAAGTGACCCTAGTTCGGAGGACAGACATTGTGTACTCTAACATATGCTAAAAGCCAAGTTGAGGGTGACTAATGTAAGGGTAAAAGCACAAAAATAAGGGGGTGAGTTACGAATAAGGAGAAAAAGAAGAAAAATCATGTACCGGGTGCAAGAAAAATAAAAGATGCCTTTGATTGAGCTAAAAAGCAAAATGAAGTGTAAAAACAATGCAAAAAGCTAAAAAATGAGAAGAAAGAACCCAAATAAGCTCGAATAAGGAAATAAAGGGAGAATTAAGGTTAAAATAACAGATTTGGTAGAGAAAAAATATAGAAAAATGCCATTTCAAGGAGGGACTTTAGTCAATATTTTTCTAAAATATCATACCAAAGCCCCATGAGCTTACATTACAAGCTTAGAAAGTCCTAAAATGATCCTAGTCTAGTTAGCTGAAGGTCTGAGTCATGAGTACATGGTCAAGCCTATGATATTAGTCATTATGCATGAATATCGTTTTTGAGAGTGAGTGCTTTTGCACAGTCCTAAGGTTAAGCATGAAATACTCATTGAATGTCAAATATGGGACTTCTTTCTGTGAGGGCACTTGCAGTGCATTGTTAGCATTTGACTTGTTCAGACTATAGACTGTTGATAATCCCTTGCTTATCATTCTTGTGTTGTCACATACACCAGTTTGCATTGATTTTCTAAATAGCTATCTAATCCTATTCCGAAAAGCTGGTGTGGGTATCTGAGTTTGAATTGTATGTGATATATGCCATTAAGTTGAGGTTTGTGTGTTACTGTATTGTCTACATAGATTGAGTCGTCACTTGATGACAAACAACAATTTTAAGTTGAGGATGCTGATGTGCTGTCAAAATACAACACTGTTGACGCTTAAAACTTAGGTTTTTGTGTATTCTCAATGCGATATTAGTGGATTTTATGTGTTTAGATTTGCAGGATTATAGGTTAGCTATGATTTGGGGAAGAATTACAGAAGTTGCTTGTTTTTTGATGATTTATGAGACCCTCTATGGATTGTAGATCACTTTATGAGTCATAGAGGAGGTCTCGCGACAAATTCCAATGAGATATGATTTTTGAAGATCAGCTCAACGAGACGAGTCGTAAAACATTTTATGAGTCGCATAGATAGGTTTCGTAAAGATTTCCAGTGAGGGATAATTTGATGAAGTTGAAACCTACAACCATTCAGTATGAGTCATAGATCAATTCACGAGTCATGAAGTTGTGTCATAGAAGAGAAGCCCAAAATCCTAGTAGCTAATTACAAGACACCGATAATGAGCCATAAATCACAGTACGAGTGTTAGAGAGCTTTCATAGAGTTTGCTGATCAGTTTTTCTAATTTATTTAGGACTTAAATATAATTATTATAAATAGTACTTTAAGGTTATTTTTCTGTAGAGGACATCATTATTCAGAGTTTTTAGAGTTTGTACTTGGAGAACTTAATACTTGAGAGAGAAAAATTGTGAGAAACACTTGTAGGTAAATTTGATCTTCAATCTTATGATTCTCATCAATCTTTGATTTGGTTGATCTCAATTCAATTGTGTAAGTGTTTAATTATGTTTTCTCAATTCAAAATCTCTTTATCTACATATAACATGAGTAGGTAAATCCACAACTAGGGTTGTGGAAATCATGAAGAACTAACAAAGTAAACCAGTATAATTTATAATTCTTGGATTGGGTATATGCATGTAATAATCAATTCTCTTCATTTTGTATGTTTTCTAGTGGTGGCCAACATTAAAACTCGCCTAGTATTAGTGACTAGGCCAAGGTAGTAACTAATAGAAAAGATATTGATTAACAGGATTCAATTGATGTGTTCTCGTCTAATTAACCGAACTGGGCATAGGGGAGGTTGTACTGGTACTTATAGATAATGGTCAGTATTGCACAATATGGAGATGGGTGAAGTTGCATAGTGAAATTCGTCTCTCACCTTTCACCAAAGGGCTTGGTAAACTTAAATTATCATCCTGCATACTATACACTAGACAAGAGTTGGGTTATCCGGTGATACCAAGTTGGTAAATAATGGGGAACACAATACAATAGTTGCTCTCTATTATTGATTGTATCTTGTGATAGTTAATTTAGTTTAACTTCTTATTGAATATTGAAATCCCTCCTCCCTTTTCAGGGAAATGAGTTGGTTAACTACTTTGATTGCTTATTGGTGAATTTGTCGTGAGTGTACATATTCCCTATGGGTTTGCCCCTAACCTTGGTTAGGTTTTATATCTTGACAATAACCACTTTATCCTCTAAAAAAGAATTGTAACTTGCATGACATCAATTATACATAAGGGAGTTGTTAGACTACATGGAGTCCCCTTGGCTATCATCTCAGATAGAGGAGCTCAATTCACTGCCAAGTTTTAGAGATCTTTTCTGAAGGGTTCGGGTACTAAAGTGCACCTTAGCACTGCTTTTCACTCGTAGATAGATGGCCAAGTGGAATATACTATTCAAACCATGGAGATCATATTGATAACTTGTGCTATTTTCTTTTAAGGTAATTGGAATGACCACTTTCCTTTGATTGAGATTTCGTAAAAGAATAGTTTACTTTCGAGCATATAGGTAGCCCTATATGAGGCAATCTATGGGAGGAGGTATAGGTCGCAAATTGGATGATTTGCCATACGTGAAGTAGAGCTGATTGGACTAGAATTGGTTCAATAAGCTATGGAGAAGGTGAAGATGATTCAAGTATGGTTGAGGACTGCACAGAGTCGACTGAAATCCTACACAAATGTTAAAAGAAGAGACTTAGAGTTTGAGGTCAATGATTCGATGTATTTAAAAGTGTCACCCTTGAAGGGTGTGATGAGATTCAGAAAGAAAGGAAAGTTTGACTCTGAGGTACATTGTCCCTTATCATATTATAAAGAGAGTGGGAAATATGGCATATGAGTTAGAACTACCATCAAAGTTAGAGGCCATCCATCCAGTTTTCCACATTTCTATGCCCAAGAAGTGTTTGGGAGATCCACAATTTGTAGTGCCTGTCAAGAGTATTGGAGTGAAGTACATTCTGAGTTATGAGGTGTTTCCTATACAAATCCTTGATCATTAGGTTCACAAGTTGAGAACCAAAGAGATACATATGTTAAAGTACAACGGAGGAACCATTTTGTAGAAGAAGCTACTTGGGGGATGGAAGAGGACATGAAGGCCAAATACCCTTATTTGTTTCTACCTGCTGATGATGAGAGAGTTGATGGTAATGAATTTCCTCTAATTTCTTGAATTTCCATTCCTTGAGTTCTCCTTTCATTCTCAATATGATGGACAATAGAGTTTTAGAGTCCAAGTGAGGATTGATATGATTCGTTGACTATTTGATTGTTTTACTTATTGAATATTTTTGATCTGTTAATTGCATGAGGGAAGTGAGAGCCAGTTGATTGATAGAGTCCATAGGGAGACTTCTTCCTTGGCCTAAATCCTTAGAATTCTCTTCATTCGAGGATGAAAGATCGCAAGAGGGGGATAATATAACACCTCCAAATTTATTTCGGCCTGATATGGAGTGAAAGGGAAGAGGTTGCTGAGAAAAGATTGAAAAAAACTGCAGAGGAAGGTTCACAAGAACCATTTATGACTTATAAACAGGTTTATGACTCGTTGAATAGGTCTCATGAAACTCCAGATGACTTGATAAAATTTTCTAGGTCGGAGGCATATATATGAAATGCTATATGACCTGTAGAGTGTTTCACGACTTATATAAGAGGTTTCCTTACAAATTCCAGCAACTCAAGTTTCAGGACCCTCTTATATATGAGAGGAGTTTATGACTCGTAGAATATTTTATGGATCCTAGAGAGAAGTCTTGTGCCAATTTCTAGTAACTCAGATTTTCAAGCACTTAGTTTACAAGGAGTGGTCTACGGCTCATAGAAATGGCCTGCGACTCGTAGAAAGGTCTCGTGGACTCCAACGACAGTCTTAATGAGGGGTATTTTTGTCCATTCTGATGTCTATTTAAATAAATCCTTGATCGTTTCAGGCTTGAATAAAGCCTCAAACCCTAGGTATATCATTCATCATTCTTCACACATAGAATTTCTTGAAAGCACTAGAGAAGGGAGAAGAAGCTAGGCTTTCAAATTCAAGTGCGAGGAGCTGCTGAGGTTTGATTATCTCTTCTAGTCCAAGTATGTAAGGCTCACCAGAGTGTGGAATTACGTCTGTTTACAATGCCATTCCTTTACGTGAGTTGATTTTGAGAAGCAATGAGTTAGGTTTTGTATTTTCCAAAAATATTTGTAATTCTTATGAAATCCTTCTGATGATGTATGCGATAATTGCTTTATTGCATGATTATTGATAGGAGATTTACATATGTATTTCAAACTTGATAGCATGAACCCTAAACTAATTCTATAAAATTCTATGCATGTCACTGAGTTGAGGTTAAATTTGAGTATTTGAGTTTAGTAAATTGAGCATGATTGAGCATGAGAAGCATGTTGCACTGAGTCACATACATCACTATATATGATTATCTTGCTTGCATTACATGATGAGTCAAATTGAGTGAGTCTAAATGATCATATGATTCTGTGTTGAGTTTGATGGTCTGCATGGATTAAATGAGTTGATGAGTAACATGAGGTGAGATGACCCAATGAGGTTGAGATTTGAGTTGACTTACTAGCATTGAGGATTGAATTGTTTGATAAGTTGAGCATGTCTTAGTCTTGGGAGGAGTATCGAGCACTGACGGGTAGAGCAAGTAAACATCTACTTTAACCCACAAAACTACGTTCCCAAGGTAGGATAGTCGTACAACCCATTTTAGTGATCTTATCCTGCAAGTGGACAATTATTATGGATTAAATGAGTTGATCATACTTTACCGTGACACGTTTAGGACAGACATGGCAGTGACGTCGCAACCATTATGCATCACCCAATATGAGGGTAATGGTATGTGGATGTCGCTTAAGCAAAACTCTTGAGCAATATTGATTGAGCATGAGATTTTAAACTTATTTTATTCCCACTGAGTATATTTTAAAAGCATGATTTATTTTTAAACTTGCATGAACTTAGTTGATCATGAGTTGTTGATTCAAGATAAGTGAGTTGTGTCACACCCCAAGTCCCGTTAGGGTGGACTAGCACCCGTTGCTGATAGGGCCCGGGAGAACCAACCTATACTATACGCTTACTATACTTATCACATGGGGTTTATACCTTTAGCATGCCTTAAAATAGATAAACAATGGTAATAAGCCAAAAGGGAATACATATGACGAGGCAGTTGGGGCCACGGTGTCTAACGTATGAAACATAACTTCACTTTTACTATACATAGTCTACAAAGCCTCTAAGTAAAG
>JAABOM020077140.1:0-33598 GCA_011800125.2 Solanum clarkiae | reverse complement strand
GATGGAGTCAAAGGTATAGGCCAAATTCTAATCACCTCCGTCTTCTTAGGATCCACCTCAATGCCATTACCCAACACTACATGTCCCAAAAATGCAACCTCTTTCAACCAAAACTCTCATTTTTCATATTTAGCATACAACTTCTCCTCCCTCAAGATTTGCAACACCACCTTCAAGTGACCCACATGCTCCTCCTCACTTTGGGAATAAATCAAGATTTCATCAATAAAAACCACCACAAGCAAGTCAAGGTAGGGTTTAAAGACCCTATTCATAAGACCGATGAATATAGCTCGTGCATTAGTCAACCTAAACGATATAATTACAAACTCAATGTACCCATACCTAGTTCGGAAGGCCATCTTAGGAATATCACACTCCCTCACATTCACTTCATGATACTCGAGCCGAAGATCAATCTTAGAGAAGTGACTAGCCCCTTGAAGTTGATCAAAAAAGTCATCAATCCTTAGTAGAGGGTACTTATTCTTGATGGTGACTCTATTTAGTTGACAGTAATCAATGCACATTCAAAGAGAACCATCCTTATTCTTCACAAACAACACTGGTGCACCCCAAGGTGACTTACTAGGCCTTATAAAACTCTTCTCTAACAAATTCGTCAATTGCTCTTTCAACTCTGTTGGGGCCATACGATAAGGGGGAATGGAAATGGGTTGAGCATCGGGAAGAAGGTCTATACCAAAGTCTATTTCCCTTTCAGGAGGAACATTGGGAAGCTCATCGAGAAAGACATCAAGAAACTGATTAACCGCCAGAATGGACTCAATAAGAAGGACTTTGGACTCAACATCCTTAACCCTCACAAGTTGACAGAGACAACCTTCAGAAATCAACTTTTGAACTTTAAGGCAAGAAATGAATCTACTCTTGACCACCACATCGAGATTTTCATACTCAAGGACAGGCTCATTAGGGAATTGGAATTTTACCCTACAAGTTCTATGATCAATAGAAGCATAATATGCATGCAACTAATCCATCCCAAGAATGACATCAAAATCCACCATATCTAATTCAATAATATCACAAGGCAAGACTTTATGCAATATGAACACGGGAGAATTTCTATAGACTCTTTTAGAAACAATGGACTCACCAACGGGGGTAGACACTTCATAAGATTCGTACAACAATTCGAGAATAACATGAAGCTTTTTGGCAACAAAAGGAGTAATAAAAGAAAGAGTGGCACCCAGGTCTATCAAAGCATATATATCAAAATCAAAAATCTTTAACATTCCAGTGACGACATCGGGCACCTCATCCACCCCCTGTCTCCCTTGAAGAGCATAGAATTTATTTTTTCTTGGAGAACCCCTTGTTGGACTCCTCTTCCCCTTTGACACGCATTTGCACCTTGGCCTTGTGGATGACCATATCTACCTTTATTTTGAGCACGGCGATAATGAATCACCTTATGACCCATTTCACCACAACCATAGCAAGCATTAGAGTTTTTCAAACATGGGTAATTATGGTTCCTACCACACCCTTGGCACATAGGGTTAGGCACTCCATTGCCACTACCTTGGAATCTTGGATTGTCATTAGCAAACCTCCTATTAGGAGCGTTGGAAGATCCTTGGCCTTGGAACTTGTGGCCTTGAGGAAACCGGCTACCCTTGGAAGTTTGGAATCCACCTTCAAAATTGGCCCTCTTGGACTCACCACTTCTTCTCTTTCTAAGTTTTTCCCCCTCTAGTTGTTCGACATATGTCATGAAGCTGGACAAATCCATATCACCTATTAGAATAGTGGTACGACACTCCTCATTAACCAGGTCGAACACACTAGACACAAATTTGTTCATCCTTGATCTCGGCTCGGCAACTAATTGTGGGGCATACTTGGAGAATTAGTTAAACTTGAGATCATACTCCCTCACACTCATGGAACCTTGATTAAGGTTCATAAACTCCATAATTTTAGTCTCCTTAGCTAAATAGGAAAGAACTGGTCGAGGAATGCGGCTTTGACCTCCTCCCAAGGAATAGCACCATCATCTCTTCTCTCCAATTTCCATTGGGTGAACCAAATTTGGGCTACACCTTTGAGTTTGTAGGCTACTAACTTCATTTTCTCCTCTGAATTAAACCCCATAATAGATAGCTCTTTATACACCTCATCGATGAACTCTTGGGGATTCTCATCCATCTTAGATCCATGAAACTTCGGTGGGTTCATTCAAGTAAAATCCCTTACTCTAGAAGCTGGAGTGGTGGCATAAGGGGTTTGGACCCCTTGGTGAGTTTGGTTGATCAGCAAGAGCCAATATTCTTTAAACGACCCTAAAAAAGTGCCTCAAAATGTGCCTCGGAAGTACCAGGGATCGTAATTTCCATATATATAAAAATCAATTTTTATTTCAAAAATCCAACTTCATATTTTTATTCATGGGGCAAAATTGAGTGGGGAATGGGTATAACCCGAACTTTAGAGCAACTGTATCAAAATTTAAAAATCGTAAAAGCACGATTTAGGAGGGTCAACTTTAAAGGGGCATATCTTTTGGCACACAAAGAACTAGGTAGTATGTGACCTAGAATATGAAATCTCTTTGAATTATCTTTCCAATGCACTTGGTTTCACCTCATTCCAAGTTTAGATGAAGAATTTATGCTCATTTATGTAGAACTCATTTGTGTAGAGATACAAATTCCAGTAAGTAATCCATACCGTGAAGTGTTATTTTGGTCCAACGTTTTTTTTACTTCAGTCCAAGACTTTCAAGTCTTGGTCCTAAGGGTTCTCATACTTGAAAAGTACCTATACTTAGACTTACTTCACTCTCATATAATCCTAAACATTCCCTAATGCTCACTCAAACACAGACTAATATTTCTCTCAAGGTTCAAGTCCCAAAACGCTCATACGGATCTCAAGATTTTCCTTCAAGCTTCAACTCTCCATCTCCAATCTTTTTCAAGGTTTATCTAAAAGCTAAGGTATGTGGTGTTGAACCATTGGGTTCTTCCATCCATGGTTTCTAAGTATCCTTTTTACTTAAATTGCATGATTTAAATGTTGGTTTACTTATGGGTCTTGATTATTATTAATTTCACTGCAAATGACTTGGGGTTCATGAAAGTATGAATGTGTTAGCATGTTTTAAGCTATAAATATTGGATCTAATCTAAGATTTAAGGAGGGGTTTTGATATATATTGCTTGAGGGTGTTGTAAGGTGTTGATTGATGGTTTTGCAATGGCTTTTCGTGCATGATTTCACTCTTGATTTGTATAGTTTTATACTAGTACTTCACACCCTCCAAGTGTTTGATAAAATGCATTTTTAAGGATTTTTTAAGTTTGGATGATGTATTGGTTGAGTTATGACTCAAGTGACCCTATGATGATTATGAGCTTTGTAAAGATATGTTTAAGTCATGAAAATGTTGATGATATTGTTGGGCCAAATTAAGCTCCTTTTCTAAGATTATACCTCCTGTGAGCCCTTCATGTTTGATGATAATGAAAGCATAATATTTAAGATGATCTATTCTTATGATTAAAGTTAAGATCACCATATGAGGTCAATGATGTTAAGATCTACTCATGCCATGTCTCTATGTTTATTACAAGTTATTGAAGTATGATCTTCTTATATTTATTCTATAGGATTAGACTTCGCACTGAGTGGACTAGAGGTGAGTCCCCAAGTCCTAGAACTATGTGCCACCGTAGGTAATGGGAATAGAGGCGAGTCCCCAAATCTCTAAGAGGCGAATACCCTCAATATGAGGGCTTGAGGTGAGTACTCGAGTCCGGGCTTGTGGTGAGTACCCGAGTCCAGGAACTAGAGGTGAGTACCCGGTTCACAAATGGCTTAGTGGATCCACTTAGGCATTAGAAGGCTTACCTTGGCAAGTGACTTCCCCTTTTCTTCAGGTGTAGGGTTGACATCGAAATTTTGAGTTGTAGCTTGCTTGGTCTTATGTTACGTCGGTTGAGATCTCTTCCCGCACTTATGTAGTATGATATATATGAGTTGAATGAATTGTAATCATGTTTTACTTCATGCGCCATTCATATATGTCATATTGTTATTATACTATCTATTGGTTATTATTATGCATTTTGATTGTGCTGTCTATCTCTTGTTGCATTGAATCCCACATACTTAGTACATTCAAACGTACCAACGCATACTCTATGCCTACATGATGTTACCATGTAAGAACCGGAGCTCCTATTGATTCTTTTCATGGCTAGACGGATTATTCAAGTTAATCATTGGTGAGTCCTCCACTACGGGGAAAATGACTATCTCTTATGTTATGTATTAAGACTCTCTTTCATTTATTGTATACTTATGACCATAAGGGAGAGCCCGGTTTCTTATCTTGGCCCCCGCTCTTATCTATGTAGTAGAGGTGTTATTGGACATGTGGTGTAATCATGCTATGAGTCTTGACTCTCTTGGTTATTATTGTTATGGTATCAAGGAAGTCCTTTAGCCCTTTTTCTCTTTTTATATATACCTTCTCTTATTGACATTTTAATTGCTTCCGTGACCAAGAATGTGTGATGATACACAAAGAGGCTTATTTAGGGTTCTCTCGGGTTTCACGCTCGTCGGTCACGACTAGGCCCTAGGTCCGAGTCATGATAATTGTAATAGAATCCCGGAATTCATCTTGGGCTACCCTTCCACCTTGAGGAGCACGAGGGGCCGGTAGCTCCTTGGGTGTATGGTCTCTCCTTAATCTCCCTCTTAGATTGGTATGATCTAGAAGAGCAAGGAGTATCCATTAGGGGAATGAGCCTTACACTTACATCTAAAGCACGATATAGGCTATGAAGAAGTGAAACATTTCCTAAAACTCCTAATAGCCTCTCATTTATATTTGTGGTGCACTTCACAACAATGAATAAGACTCTAATGGATTCAGTGTGTTGGATTTTGAGGACAATTAACAATATAATGCTTTGATAGCAAGTTTGTAACAAACCAAGGCTAGGGTCTAGACTGACACGACGAATCGGAACCCGAAGGGACCCCAAACAAGACTCTTAGCATATCATTGGCACATCCTTGGTTGTGGAAGCAAAATAAATAATAGAAGAGACAAAAATAAGGGAAGTGTTGATATTTATAAAAGCATAAAAGATTCAAGCTCATCGCATAAATACATCAATTATACAACAACACTAACATAGAATGGAGTGGGGGCCAAGACACTTTTCGGGCTCACCCTCATAGTATCAAGTGTTCAACATAAAGAAATAAAAAATGGCAAGAGTAATATAGCCAGCATCCTCGGACTTGAGGAATCACCAAAGCTCATCTCCAAAGCACTGAACTAGCCACGTGGAGGATGATCGAGAGGTGCTCTAGTCCCTACATGGTACTATCATGTAGGCATAGAGTATGTATTGGTACATTAGAATGTACTCAGTATGTAGGATACAATGCAACAAGACATAAGATATAGTCAAAAAGCATAATCATAAGCATCGGATAATTATAGTACCAATATGGCATGCATGATCAATGCTTGACGAAAACATGCTTCTAAGTCATATAACTTGCAAAGTAAATATTACAAGTGTGGGAAGAGACCATAATCAACACAGACCAAGCAAGCTACTACTTGGAATTCAACGCATATCACCCCCTTGTAAGGTGATTGAGGTATCCATCCCTCAATAAGGTGATTGGGAATGTCACCCCCCAACAAGTTGATTAAGGTACTCACCCCTCAACATGGTGATTGGGCATGTCACCGCCTACATGATGATCAAGGTACTCACACCTCAACGTGGTGATAGGGAATATCACCCCTCGAACAAGGTAATCGAGGTATGTCACTCCTCAATAGGGTGATTGGGCATGTCACCCCCCAACAAGGTGATTGAGGCATGTCACCCCCACAACAAGGTGATTGAACATTTCACCCACCCAATAAGGTATGGTCTACTTGCAACACCATAGATGCTTTTCATGAATTCAATGCATACATGCAAGACCTTAGTCATCATACAGTCACTTGATACATAAACCATGTAATAGATCATTAATAACTTAAGAATCCTTGTCCGGACATTTTATCAAACACTTGGTGGGTTCATAATGCTAGTTCAAAGTAATGCAATTCAAGAGTGAAATAATACAAGAAAACTCAAGGTAAATAAACCTACAAACACATCGTAAAACCCTCATGTAGGGTAACATGAAATCCTTCATCAAAGCTCATAATAGATCGTAGTTTCATAGCTCAAAACACACATAGTCCCAATAGACAAAACCAATTCATAGTATAAGATTGAAGTAGATAGACGTGCATAATCAATCAATATTTCATAGAATCTCAACATAATTTATCATCATAATCCATAATAAGAGATACCTATAGATGATACAACTTGAAAATATGCAATTTTCATAAAAAGGAAGATTGGACTCCATGGGTGAAAGGACCCAGTGGATTAAACCCACATACCTCGTACTTGGGTTTTCTTTAGATGAGCTTGAAGAGAATCCTTGAGTTCCAAAGTTAGGCTTGAAATCATTGATATTTGAATGAGATATTTGGTTAAGTCTTGGAGAGTGTTTTGAGAGGTTTTGAGTGATATAGAATTTAAAAATGGCTAATTATAGGTGTTTTCACGCATAAGTGGACATGAGATTATGACCCCAATGCCCTTGGCCGATACAGAAAATTAAGAAAAAATCAACACTGGTCTGCATCTAGTCCGGACGCGGACCAATCACGAAGGCAGAATTAACATTAATCCGCGGCCAGTCTGCGTCGCGCCCTGGTCGCAGATGCACACTGGAATTCAAAATTTTATGAAATTTATTTTTCACTATGGGTCCTCTAAAATCCGGGTTATACTCATTTCCCACTAGACCAAAATCGATGTTTTGAATCTAATAATACAGTTTAGAACTTCCATTTGAGGCACAGTTACCAAGGACATTGACTAAAGTCAATTATTGACATGTTTCGGCGGCTAAATTTCCACAACTCGATATAATTATACCAAACATGCTCGTAGTCTTATGGAACCGTCAGAATTCCACTCCGAGATTATTTACTAGGACTTTACCTAACATTTTATTTTTGTGATTACAATCTCTTGTTTAACTCATAAAACTGCAAAATTGTAAAATGATTCACCCAACAATCGAACAATCAGTGTCAATAAGTCACAAATAGCTCGCAGTTACTATGCAAAAGCTCCAAAAAATCAAGTATTCACTGAACCACAAAAATGACCTGGAGGGTCATTACAAAGGATATATTTATTCCATTTTAAAAGTGTGCAAGGGATAATAGGACCTTAGTTAAATTAAGGTGTGTCGTTGGGATTCCGATTAAAGTTTAGGGGGCTGCTTATACATTATCCCCTCAAAGAATAATAACATATTTAGTGAAATCCCACTAACTAAGGTTATAAATTGTGTTTTATTTTTATTTTTTCCTTTTTCTTTTTGTAATTTAATATAGTGTTACATTATTTTATTTATTGTTTCTTATTTTAATAGGTGATACCGCTAATGAAAAATTCACATAGGCTACTGGTGCATGCAGTTAAAGTTAACAATATTAGTTGATATTGTAATTTATATTATTGTAAATTTATTAAAGACATCATGGAGAAAAAGTTTCATAAAAAATTCATATAATAATTAATTGCTATATAAACTAGTATATGTACCCGTGTATTACACAAATAATTTAAAATGTAATATTCATTTAAAATTAAAAATGACTAATAAGATTTACTATGCAGTTAGTAATATATTTTACAAATAATAATATAAATCATTAACTTTGTCACTCCCCGGGAGGGTACCCTTGGCGTGCTGGCACTTAGAGACTATTGCTAGTCCCTAAGTGAACCACCCGGCCTCATCACGTTTGTTCAATCATACTCTAGTAGCAGAAAATAACAATGAATAAGAATACTTAAGAAAATAAATGACAACCGATAATAAAAGGGTCAAATGCCAAACAAGTTATCCATCAACTGAATAAGACTTGTGTGAAAGAAACTAGTAAAAAATAACATACAATCACAACTCAATAATCTAGTCTATGAAGCCTCTAAACATCTGACTAAGTGGTGTCAATGACAAACCCATGCCTACCTCAACAGAAAATAAAATGGCTAAACCCAAAGCTAGAAGGAAAAACATGATATCCTCCAAAAGCAGGGGAGGAGTCACCAATCAGTTGAATGCATATAGGTCCTCACGGGGCACCTGTTGATGACCATTAGTTCTTGTCTGTGCATCATGAAAAGATGCAGACCCAATGGACGTCAGTAAGTGGAATGTACGAATATGCAAAATGGAAAAAAGAATCATATAAAGGAAGAATAACATTAACTCAAATAGCTCAACTCAAGAAGTAGGAAACTCAATCATCATATCAAGAGTCTAAAGTAAGAATATAATTTAGACAATGACTACTCATCTATCATCTATGTCCCATCCTCTTAGAGTACTATCAAGGTCTATTTGGGAGTTTCTCTAATTGACAACCATCATCTATGAGCTGGTGATGATACAACGAAGCGATGTTGTTGTCACATCCATCCAATACTTTGTCAGGGTATAGGACATCCCATCAGTAGAACCAAAATTAGTAATATCAAGTCCCCGCATGATGATTTTTTCATTTTCAACCCGACCTCCCCACGCTGCTTACATTTTTAGGTTCTTTTATTTTTTTAATTGAATTTAATATGAAAAATATAAATTCGTAATCTTTTTTTTTAATTTTCGCTAATTAACATCTCAACTACTAATTAACTATTTTTACTTGACATTTCAACAATTATTTCATACTCTTTAATTAAAAGCCTTTAGTAAATATTTCAACAACTAATAATTTACTGGACATGTCTAGTTTTAAAATTTTTAAAAAAAATAAAATTAAAGTTGATATTTAATATTAAATGTTAATATCTTTGCTTTTTACTAATTACAAATTTTTAATTTTCTTCGAATTCCTATTTGGTTTTTTAAACCTGCAACCCACCCCACTCCACATTAGTTTTAAAAATAGTTACTTGAAGATGTTCATGCTCCAATAAGAAAGCGGTTGCTGTTAGCAATTGACCTAACCAAAGGTCAGGGTCGAATACACAGGGAATACAGGGCCTGACCACAAGACTTCACTACTAACAATTTCTAGCATCAATAACTAAAATCTCTAAATGAGAGGGGGGGTTGTTATTCAAAAACAAAGTAAAATAAACACTAAACTATGACGCGAGAAAATACTCAATTTTAGGGACAACTTGGGAATCGTCTTCGCCATTGTTCGTTGACTCGACTACCCTAGGTAACATAACTATAACTGAAGATTCTCATGCAGGACGATAACTTAGGTTTTTCCAGCCTTCTTGTGAAGGTAAAAGTCAAATTTAACCATGGCGCTTGGTCAGCCACTATGGCGTGTCAACTAACCGTTTCCAATTGTCCCATCAATGTCACGACCCAAGCCTAGGGCCTAGACTTGATCGACGAATGGGGAACCTGAAGGAATCCCAAACAAGCCTCATAGCATATCATTACACATCCTTGGTCGCGGAGCAATTAAAATGACAATAAATGATAAGCTTAAACAAGGGAAAATTGGGACTAAGGGAAGATCATTCATATCATAAGCAACAAGAGTCAATAGAGTCAAGTCTCATAACATAGATAGACCATACATCCAGCAACACCTCTACTACATAAAGATAAGAGCAGGGGCCCAAACAAAGTAACCGGACTCACCTTCATAGTCAAAACATCATCAAAATAGAGAAACTCTTAATACATAGCAAGAGATCATAAGTAACATTCTCGGAACGGAGGACTCACCAATAAGCGTGAGCGAAGTCGTACCAGCCATGTTGTGGAGGATACTCAAGAGAGACTCTGGTTCCTACATAGTGATATCATGTAGGTAAGAGTATGCGATATTACGTTTGAATATACTAAATATGTGGGATGCAATGCAACAAGAGATAAATCATAATCAAAATGCACAATAATAACAAATAGGTAGCATAATGACAATATAGCATGTATAACCAACTATTAAGTAAGACATGCTTTGCAAATCATTCACCTTACATAGATCATAATATAAGTGTCTAAAGAAGCCTCAACCGACATAATATAAGACCTTTTGGAGCCACCTTCCTTAAGGGAGCCCGTCCCCATTTAGAATAAGTGACCTTCCTTACGGGAGCCCATCCCTTTTCAAATTAAGTGTCTCTCCTTACGGGAACCTGTTGATTTTCGGATTAAGTTACCTTTTTTTCAAGATATCGTGCCTTTTCGGGTTAAGAAATTCATAGAACTAGCTCATCAAACCATTACATATAAATCATCATTTTATCATCATATAATCATTGTAACATCATTCAGCACATAAGACATGCATTGGACCTTCAATTCCTCAAGAAACCATAACCAGACATTTTGTCAAACACTTGGTGAGTGTGAAGTATAAGACAATGCAATTTAGAGATGAAATCATGTAAGTAAATTTATTGGAAAACCATAAATCAATATCTTGCAACACCCTCAAGCAATATACACCAAAACCCCTCATCAAATCCAACATTACATCCAAGATTTGAAGCTCAAAACATGCTAAACGACCATACTTCTATGAACTAAAATCATTATGCAGTAAATTTCTCAATATATAAGATCAACATGTAAAATAAACTTTAAATCATTTAGTATTAATTAAAATAGAGTTTAGGCATCATGGGTGGAAGGACCCAATGGTTCAACACCATATACTTTAGGTCTAGAGTTGCTTGGAATTGAGATTGGGAAGAATGGAGGCTTGGAAATGATCTTGGAATCCAATCTTGTTCTTGAGTTCCCTTGAAATTGAATTGGGGCTAGACGGAGGCTCTTGAGAGGATTTAAGAGTGTATTTGAGATGAGAGTAATGAGTTTTTATCCTTTGGAATAAGGTTTAGGTCTTTTGGGGAGGTTAAGATAGCATTGGAAGTTGAAAAAGGTCATTAGAGTAATTAGCATTTACGAAAATGCCATTTGTGAACAGATGGAAAAATTGGCAAAGTGTCATCTCACTGGACACTTCACTGGCCATGTGGCACTCCACGGGTTATGTGGAGTGACCGGTGGAGTGTCGTGTGAAGTGCCTTAGTGAAAAAAAATGGAAGTTGGGAAACTTGGAAAAATTGACGAGAGTCTCACCTTAGACAAAAAAAATGTTTCAGGCCACCTTCCTTAGTGCAAAAAATGGCCTTTTCCAACCCCAGAGTCCCCAAACAATCCGTCAAAGGCCACATTGTCCGTAAAACAGTCCATGTGATGACACTACACTGGAGGGCCTCACGAAAACAATCATAACTCCTCCATCCGACCTCGAAATGAGGTGAAACCAAGTGTGTTATGAAGCTAACTCAAAGCGCTTTCATTTGACATGTCATGGGCCACCCAGTTCCAAATGTTCTAAGAGTCATGCTAGTTTAGAATTGACCCTTATATGAACCAACACCCAAAACTCAACCTGGAGGAAATCCTTGAACTCATTTAGGTACTAGGAGCCTCCCATGAACCTAATACACCCCCAAACTAACCAAATGAGGATTGAAAAATGGATATGTAAGAGCATAGAGTTACAGGGTATCACAATTTCTCCCCCTCGGGAACATTTATCCCTTAATGTCAAAGAAACGTACACAAGAAAGGTAGTCACGAAGACTTTAACCCAAACATGAATGCAACAATCCACATAAACATGATTTTCAAGAAAATTTCAACATAGACATCAAAATTCTCATAACTTTATTAACATGAACATGAATGCATGCAATGATATAAGGGCCGAAACTTGAGACTTGAAATCATAGAAAAGGACTTGACATGTCATTATAAGCTTGAATAGAATGAAAGAGATACGAATATTCCTTCTCCATGCCCGCACCGGCTCCCCGAGAAACACATATAAATAGACGACTCTTCCAAAGGGGGCCTTGACGAACACCATATCCTCATTAATCAACCTCTCCAATCATCCATCCATCATCTCTACCGTGACCTCCTTCCAAGACAACTTATCCTCCACCTCACCCACAACTTCAAAGAGTTCTATAGAACTAGAGTCACCAACACATCCTGTCCACCTAGAAGCATGTCAAACCAAACAAACCATACTCCTATCCATAGTCCATTCCCAGACTTATGCAACCTTACCAACCTCCTTGTACACTCTATAAGGACTTACAATCCTCAACTAAATTACCAACCTTAAACACACCTAACCCACATGTTACCATAACCAAACCTTACTAGTAACAAAGGAAAAATGAAAGAAATACCAACTCCCGGAGCCATCAAAGCATGTATAACAAAATCTAGGAAAATTTCTAACTTACCGGTAGCATCATCGAGCACCTCATCCCTTCCTTGACTTCTTTGAAGAGCATAGAACCTATTCTTTCTAGGAGCATCCCCTTGACCTTGAGGGAGACTATCTCTACCTTCGATTTGGGCATGGGGACAATCAACAATCCAGTGACCCATTTCACCACATCCAAAGCAAGCACTAGAGTTCCTCCAACATGGTCCACCATGGTTTTTCCTACACGTAGGGCACTTGGGCTTTGGACCTCCAATATTATCACTTTGGCATCTTGGGTTATCATTAGCAATACTTCTATTAAGAGAATTAGAAGACTCTTGGCCTCGATGGAACTGGCCATCCTTGGAACCTTGAAACTTATCATCAATACAGGCCCTTTAAGCCTCTCTACTCCTCCTCTTCCTCCACTTCTCTTCTTCTATTTGCTCGGCATAGGTCATCAAACGGGACAAGTCCATGTCACCAATCAAAATAGCAAACCGGCATTCTTCACTCACTAAGTTAGACACCCCCATCACGAACTTGTTAATTCTAGACCTTGGGTCGACAACTAAGTAAGGAGCAAACTTTGAAAGTTGGTTGAACTTGAGGGCATATTCCCTTACACTCATTGACCCTTGTCTCAAATTCAGGAGTTCCACCAATTTAGCTTCCCTAAGCTCAAGAGGGAAGAACTGATTAAGGAAAGCCACTTTGAACACTTCCCAAAGCACCACATAGACAACTCCTTTCTCATCCTTCCATTGTTTGTACCATATTTGTGCTACTCCTTTGAGTTGGTAGGCCGCTAACTACGCCTTTTCTTCCGGCCTCACACCCATAATAGCCAATATCTTGTGGACCTCATCAATGAACTCTTGAGGGTCCTCATCAACCTTTGACCCATAGAATTACGGGAGATTCATTTTTATGAAGTCTCTCACCTATGAAGCCGATGTAGGAGCATGGAGGGCTTGGGTTCCTTGATTGGCTTGATTAGCCAAAACTTGTGCAAGCAGGGTAAGAGTATCTCGAAGCTCCCCATTTTCAGGTTGCTCCTCAAGGAGTGTGTGCCCATCTTCGCCTTGTGTTTGGCATAATCTAGCATAGAAAAGAACAATCATTAGAGGAAAAACTTACTCCAACTCTATGGCACGACTTAGAACATGAAGAACGAAAACATTTCCTAAAACGTCTAGTAGCCTCTTACTCATAGTTGTGGTGCACAACACAACCATCAATAAGACTCTAATCGATGCACTGTATTAGACTCCGAGGATTTATCAACCTAGTGCTTTAATACCATCTTTGTCACGACCCAAGCCTAGGGCCTAGATGTGACCGGCGAATGGGGAAGCCGAAGGAAACCCAAAAAAGCCTCATACCATATCATTACACATCCTCGATCGTGGAAGCAATTAAAATGACAATAAATAATATGCATAAACAAGGGGAAATTGGGACTAAGGGAACATCATTCATATCATAAACAACAAGAGTCAATAGAGTCAAGACTCATAACGTAGATACACCATATGTCCAAAAACACCTCTATTACATAAAGATAAGTGCGAGGGTCAAGACAAAGCAAACAGGCTCAACCTCATAGTCAAAACATCACCAAAAGAGAGAAAATCTTAATACATAGAAAGAGATCATAAGTAACGTCCTCGGAATGGAGGACTCACAAACAAACTTGAGCGAAGTCATACTAGCCACGTGGTGGAGGATGCTCAAGAGGGACTCTGGTTCCTACATGATGATATCATGTAGGCAAGAATATGTATTAGTATGTTTGAATGTACTAAGTATGTGGGATGCAATGCAACAAAAGATAGGCATCATAATTAAAATACATAATAATAACCAATAGGTAGCATAATGACAAATGGCATGTATAACCAACTCTTAAGTAAGTCATGCTCTGCAAATCATTCATCTTACATAGATCATAATATAAGTGTGCAAAGAAGCCTCAACCGACTTAACATAAAACCTTTTGGAGCCACATTCCTTACGGGAACCCGTCCCCTTTCGGATTAAGTGACCTTCCTTACGGGAGACCCTCCCTTTTCAGACTAAGTGGCCCTCCTTATGGGAGCCTATAATTTTTTGGATTAGGTGACCTTCCTTATGGGATGTCATCCTTTTTCGGATTAAGTGTCCTTCCTTACGGGAGCCCGTCCCTTTTCGGATTAAGTTACCTTTCTTATGGGATCCCGTCCCTTTTCGGATTAAGCATTTCATAGAACTAATTCATCAAACATGACATTTAAATCATCATTTTACCATCATATAATCATGATAATATCATTCATCTCATAAGACATGTATTGGACCTTCAATTCCTCAAGAAACCATAACCGAACATTTTATCAAACACATGGCGGGTGTAAAATGGTAGTATAAGACCATGCAATTTAGAGATAAAATCATGCAAATAAATTCATTGAGAAATCATAAATCAATACCTTGCAATACCCTCAACCAATATACATCAAAACCCCTCATCAAATCCAACATTAGATCCAAGATTTGAAGTCAAAACATGCTAAAACAACCATACTTTCGTGAAGCAAAATTATTGTGCAATAAATTTCTCAATATATAAGATCCACATCTAAAATCACCTTTAAATCATAAAATATTAATTAAAAGAGGGTTTAGGTACCATGGGTGGAAGGATGCAATGGTTCAACACCATATACCTTAGGTCTAGAGTTGCTTGGAATTGAGATTTGGAAGAATGGAGGCTTGGAAATGATCTTGGAATCCAATCTTGGTCTTGGGTTCCCTTGAAATTGAATTGGGGATAGATAGAGGCTCTTTCAAGTACTTGAGAGTGTATTTGAGATGTGATTAATGAGCTTTTATCCTTTGGAATAGGGTTTAGGTCTTTTGGTGAGGTTAAGATAGCATTGGAAGTTGAAAACGGTCATTAGAGTAATTAGCATTGACGAAAATGACATTAGTCAACGGATAGAAAAATTGGCAGGGTGTCGTCTCATTTGAGACTTCACTGGTCAAGTGGCACTCTATGGGTCGTGCGGAGTGCCCCTGTGAAGTTCCTTAGTGAAAAAAATGGAAGTTGGGAAACTTGAAAAATTGACGTCTTGTCACTTTGACGAACTGCTTCACGGACCGTGTACTAGTATCTCCCACCTCACTTAGACAAAAAACATGTTTCATACCACCACACATCAAAGTGCCTTGGGCCATCCCACTCCACATGGCCCATCAACAGTGCCCGTGGCACCATCTTTAGCCACATTTTCCCGAATTTCCAACAAGCTCCCTTTGGCACAGCTTGTGGCCATCCCCATGGTTAGTAGTGAGCCACACGGCCTATACCACTGGCCGTTCCACCTTTCGTAGTGATAAAAATGGCTTTTCCAACCCCAGCTGGCCAAAATTTCCCATCAAATGCCACACAGTCCATGTGAAAACACTGCACGGGAGGGCCTCACGAAAATAATCATAACTTCTTCATCCAACCTCGGAATGAGGTGAAACAAAGTGCATTGCAAATCTAACTCAAAGCGATTTCATATAAAATGTATTGGGACACCCCATTCCAAATGTTCTAAGAGTTATACTAGTTTAAAGTTGGACACTTGTATGAAACAACACCCAAAACTCAACTTGGAGGGAAGCCTTGAAGTCGTTTAGGTACTAGGAGCCTCCCATGAACCTAATACACCCTAGACTAACCAAATGATTCTTGAAAATGGATACATAAGAGTATAGAGTTACGGGGTGTCACAATCAACCATTCCTTGGTCAGGTTTGGTTGATTAGATGAGAAGACAATGATTGAATCCTGTCATCTACTTCCCTTTTCCTATTCATCACTTCCTTGGTCGGGCTCGTGATAGTGTTGGCCACCACCAAACAACAATCATAACGAAGGAAATAAATAATACATGAAAAACCCCAATCATTGTCATGCAATAATACCTAGGTCATCTCAACTTAACTACCCATGGTTCCCACAACCCCAAGTTGTGGGTGCTTAGCTACTCATGGATAACACAAAACAATCAAAAATGCAAAAAAAAAATGATATAGTTGAGAGTTTTACCAAAAAAATGAAAATTGTAGACACCACAAATTGCAAATCCAAAAGCTTGATTGATCAACAATGAGTAAAAAGCAAGATTTGCAATCCCCAAAATGGGTTTTCCAAGAGAAAAAAATAAACTAATCTAAAACCCCAAAATATTCTTGAAAGAATATTCAAAGGCAAGTTCTATCTTCTAAAATCTAGTCTCTCCCAATTAAAACCCTAACTTAATGTATTTACAGTGTTTATAAATAAACCCTAAAGATAACACAGAAAAGACAGTTGGAAGCTGGTACACCTCGCAGGTATGACTTGTAAGGTGACCTACGAATCATAATCGGGGTCTTGTATCGGGTTCTTAGAATCTTGTACTAATCTGGTACGACCCACAGTTACGAGTCATTGTCTGGGCTATGACTCGTATGTCTCTCTCGTAGTCTTGGCCTTCAATTTTTGTTTCAACATTTTTGGCTCTCTGATTGTTGCTACCTGTCCACCTATATGAGTCATAGTGAGACTTACGACTCGTTGGATGGTCTCGTAGGGGTGACCTCCACTTAGCAGATTTTTGAATTTTTGTCTCTGTTTCTTGCTACGACACACCCTATGACTCTTATCTTGGGATACAACTCGTACATGTGCTCAAATGTCCTATGCTTCAGGGAAATCTGCATTTGCTCTACAAAATCATGCCAACCTAACTTACTTGCAAAAACAACACAAAAACAGATAAAACCATAAAAAGTTGCATTAAGAACTCACAAAATCCCTTGTTGTAGGCATCAGATATGCTATATTTTGACAGCACATCAATACCCTCAACTTACAATTATTGTTTGTCCTCAAGCGACGACTCAATCTATGCAGACAAAGAGAAATACATAGCACCTATACTAATGGCATATACAACAAATCCTTTGATTCAGGTACCCAACTACCATTTTTAAAACACGATTGCAAAGTTATTTAGAAAACAAGAACATAATGAGATACCTGGCAATCCAACTATGACTAGCTAAGGAGCATCAACTGTCCATAATTGCTGGTATAGTCATGTGTTACTCAAGTAGTGCAAATGCCTTCACTGGAAAGAAGTCTCTCATACTCACTCAAAAGCATTTAGAATTCAGGGACTGAGGAAGCATTCTCACTCTCACAATTGAAATTCATGCACAATGACTAACACCATAGGCTTTCCCCTATACTTATCTTTCGGTTCGGTGACAAAATAGATTTGGATCACTTTGGGACTTATTGGCTTGTAACAGATGTTCAGAGGGACTTTGGTATGGCATTTTAGGCAAGTAGTGACTAAAGGAAATCCTTGAACCATGCTTACCAACACTTTCATATTCATAACCCATCTATTTCCACTAAGCCCACCCTGATTCCACAAATCACGCTTTCCCCGTGTATTTTCTTTCTCTTTTTCAGTTGTACCTCAATTTTAAACTCATTTATACTTTTTCTCAATTCAAGGCACTTTTCTTTTCTTTTTCTTCACCTGGCTCATGATTTTTCATTTGTTTAATTATTTTCCAACTAATCACCTCATTGTAATTACTTTACCATAATAATAGCCACCCTCAACTTAGGCTTTTAGCCTGAAGAGAAGTACACAATATTTATTCCTCAAACCAAGGCCATACTTGTAGCTACCCTCAACTTAGGCTTTTAGCCTCAATTAAGTTTCACATATCCAAGTATAAACCAAGGCCAATATCAAGGTATTTCATCAAACAAGGTTAAGCTAGCAAGGTGTCAAGAAAGAATGAGTACATGAGAAGCTCTAAATTTTGGAACAAGGGATTCACTCACTCACTTGGTTGGTCATTTAGACTAAAAGTGGGTTCACTCAAAGAACAAAGGCCTAAGATCCTTTCCATATCAATCACACAACCAAACCAATCTTAGAGTAACAAGGCATGTTCTGAGTCAATATAAGATGCATGAATGCAACAAAATAAGCTCACAACCCACGTGACATTGCACCCACAATCAAGTATAGACTCACAGGTTATGCTTCAAGCCTTAGCTTACCTTCACATTATCAGAACAAACATTGCCAGATACTCAAAATGCATGAATGCATCAACAACCACAATCTCAAAAATTTTGAGGGTACCCGATTTCTTTATCAAAACTTTAAAATGCATCTAAAGACTGTGTATATGCCAACAGATAACACTATTATGAATTTACACATTATCTACACTACCTAAACACGTCGGTCAATAGAAAATTAAACATCCACAAGGAAAAAGAAGCACAAAAAGAAAACTTTGGGATCAAAAATAGGAGAAGTTATGGACTCGAGCCTACTCAGACTTCACCTTAACCCATAACTTCCCAAACCCACCAAAATAGGATGTTTTGTCCTCAAAGTAAACACACATAGAATATGAAAATATGCAAACATAACATACATATATATACACATTAAAAACCAACATTTTAAAACTAATATCCAAAACCAAAGTAACAAAACATTATCCAACACAAATGTCCAAACCCAATATAATGATAAAAATTGTCTAACAAAAGGACAAAATATCTATAAAGAGAAGATAAAAATTGGGGTCAAAAGGGCCAAACACCATGGTTCCTCAAGCATCGGTCTCTGGCTGGTCAGCAGGGTCCTTTATCACAACCTCTTTCTCAGTAATCTGGGCTCCAGCTGTACCTGAGCTACTCTCTCCATGTGGGTTGTGCTACTCACGATCTCTTTGAATAGCAGCCATTAGTAGTAACTACTACACCACCTCCTTTGGTATGGGCTCCTCCTCCAGTCTCGGCCTCTTCTGGGATGGCTCTGGGTCATCCTACTCAAGAGAACCCATCCCAAGGTCATGCAGGCAGTTAGCTAGCTAATCAAACACCTCATCACCCGTCGGTGTCACCTCAAAGACTGCAACTGGGGATGCTAACATTTGTAATAAGTTGGCCTTAAACTTGGCTAACTCTTGTGTCACTACGCTCATGTCAACAAGCCTGGCTCGCTCAAGTATCCGCTGGACTCTCGCCTCAAATGTATAAACTCAAGCATCCACCGCTCTGACTCTCTCATCTACCAATGCATGGGTGAATGTCTTCATCCTCTCCTCTGAGTCCCGTACGGTCTTGTCAATCTAAGGTTTGACCCGTGCAGATAGAGCCTGTAATCTCGACTTCGCCACAGTCATCTTGCGTAATAATGCCTAAAAAGCAATAATAGAAGTAAGAGAATCAACCTGTAATGTAGCTGCTACTGGTGCTGGAGTACTAAAGAATGGTGTGGACTCGATCTCCACAGTTGGCGTGGGCTCTGTAGCAGCTGAAGTAGTTGCATGAGTCTAGGGCTCTAATGGATATCTTTCTGGGATAGGAGGGGGAACAGCTCTATGTAGGGCTACAGGGTTCTCATCGGCCTTAATTAGGCTAGGATCTATCTTGTGCAATGCGTCTACATAAGGGTCCAAGTGGAGAGAGACCGACACTACAGCTGCCTTGCACAACTTTTGTATCAGAATGGGAAATGTCAAGGTCTACTGAGTGCGGACTATTGACTCGTGTATATGTTCTGCCATAACCCGATCCCAGTCAATTTCATACCCCACCAAAATGCTAGCCAACAACACAGCTCTCACGAATATGATCACGTTATCTGTGAAACTGGGTCTGATGCGCTAGCGAATAATAGACCACCAAATTTTGCCCTAAATGAGAGATGGGCCTTGAAAGTGTGCTCTGTGTGGTTCATAACCTATGTTGGATCAACACCTTCCTCATAAATTTGACTTGTTATCCACTAAGGAGTTCTGTTCTTAGCCCGGCGTACTTCTGATTCACTTCCTTCCTCATCTCTGCAATCCTCTGATCATACTCCACAGTAAAATGTGGCACTCTGTAGTTTGGCTTGAATTGCACTCCACGAGTGGTTTCCTCAGAGATATCATTAACCTCCCCTATAACAAGGACTACACTCAATCGTGGTTGCTCAATGGGAAATTTTTATCCTCGGCAGATCTCTGTGAACTATAGCATAGTAGGAGGCATAAAACTTTCTAACTACATAAGGGGCACACTTCCCCAATATATCTGATAGCCAACCTAGTCCATGCCTCTCAATTTCAACCTCTAACCATGGCATACTACTTAGTCCTGAATCTTTCAGCCTAGCTTCCTAGTGGAATCTCCTCACTGGCCTCCCTTGGCTTTTCAGCTCCAGTCACTTTTCATAAATCTCTTTCATCCCTGGGACATACCATATTGGGTTTTGTAGGTCTGTGAAGGTGACAGTGTAAGCAGAAAAGGCTGGCTGTAGAGGATTAGTATCCTCATGCTGAGCTTGAGATACCTCAAGGGAATCGAACTCAGAAAGTGAGGCATCATCATCTGACCCTTCATCGTCACCCTCCTTTTTAGACTGGGAGGGGTTATCTACTTCCATAGGAACTCTGGTCTGTGATCTGGTCAAGGGTACATTAGCTTTGGGCTCAGGGTGCACGTTCAACTCCTCAACGGATTGATCTTTATCAGATGTTTCATCCCTTAGTTGGTGTCCTGGAGTTGGGGAAACAACTCGTCATCCTCTTGGAGGCATTGCCTCTGCAAAATCATCACAAACCAAAGCATGAGTCTCATGATGTCTTGTACCAATAAGATAACACATAAAGTAATCAAAAAATAAACAATAACATTTCTTAAGTAAAATACTTGAACAAGGTGCAGGGTTGCAAATACGAGGTGGAGGTACGACTCGTAAGGTGATCAATGTGTCGTATAGTAGCCTCGTAATACCAAGGTGTCTGAGGAAAATGTATTCTAGAATCAGCTACGAGATGCAGGTATGAGTCATAGGCTAGGCTCGTATCTAATTTTAGAGATATTTCGAAAGTTCAGATTAAGGCCATGAAATCACCACTATGACTCATAACAAGTGTTACAAGTCGTAGGTAAGTCTCGTAGGGAAAATGTTAAGGCACCTTAAATGACAGTTGCATTCAACAAAGGGACACCATGACTCATAGGGTGCCCTACGACTCGTAGTAGGTCCTTGTAGCAGAAAATAGAGAGCACCCTGGGTGCCTTTAACCTTTCTACAAAGACCAACAACTAACCAAAAAAGCATCAGGGGTCACAAAAACAAAAACATAGGTGACACTGCAAAAAAACCTAAACACTCTTCCATACCAATTATTTCAAAACAAAACATGAATCCTTCCCTATATGTTCAAAACACTCTAATACTGAAAACAAGAAAGCACATTCAAGAGATATATCAAGTTTAAGAATGAGTAATCTGCATTGGTAGGATTATAACATCCCTCAACCTAACGAGTTCAACCCCATAGGGTTTTCACAAGATAATGACCTATAAAATGCGAGACAAAAGCACAAGGCCATAACAACCAACATCAAAGTCTCCTAACAAGGATAGGAGTCAAGAATCGACTCTTTACAGGGATATAGACAGTTATACATCACATTCATCCTACTATTACAGCCATTTTCACATGGTATTGTTGATCATGATCATAGCATTCATTCAAGTAACCATAAGACAAGGCAATTTCAAAGACATACCAAACTGAACCATGAGAACTTACTAGATGAATGGATGAATGAATGATGAGAAGAAGAAAAACATGACCGAGGTCTTGGTGACAAATTCACTTGCGGGGGAATGTTAGTAGAGGGATAATTTAAGGGATGAATGAAACAGTGAAAAGTGAGGTTAGAGGGAGTTATAAGGTGAAAAGCACCATTTCATGCAGGGACATAAAGAGCTAAAAGACACTAGTCTTTTAATATTCAAACGAGTCACTTTAAAATTTTGCAGAATGGGTTTACGAGACCCTAACTATGAGTCATAGGACATCATACGACTCATAGGACCTGGTCTCGTAGCAAACCCAATACTTAGGAAAATTTTGATGTCATGTCTGGGTACTACGAACCCCACTTACGACTCGTAGAGGACCCTACAAATCATAAGGTTGGGTCGTAGTGCATGTTCCCACTTGTAATACTTACTTCTTCCCTCTACGAAAATGACTATGAGTTATAGTGGTGACTACGACTCGTAGGCCTGCTCGTATAGGCTGTTTCAAGCATGTGTCTCTCTACTCTTTAGTTCCTGTTTTGTTCCTACACTTAAATACTCAAGATATACCAGAATACAAGTTGACACACTTGTTCAAAGTCTTAGCAGTATCAATAAAGTACTAACTACCTCTACACCAGCTAAACAAATAATGTCTCAAGAAAAATATAAACACAAAAGATGCTTGAGTTACCTCCCTAGAAGCGCCTCGTTTAACGTCGTGGATCGACTATGCCATCACAGATAATCAGACTTCTCCATGAGTCGCATCCCTGCTCCTTCTACTCTCCCTTTGTTCATTCTACACCACATCTAGTTTCTTACCAAGCTGCTCCATCCTATCACCAAGACTTTGCATTAATATAGTTTGTTGTTCCACTTTGTAGTTACATTTGAGGACATCAAACTTTATCTACCGAACAATATCGTCTTACTCATTGGCCTTTGTTAGGACTTATTCAAGTATGTGATCAATCCTCATCAGCTTCTCACTGATACTTTATTGGTGAGGTAACCTTAGCCAAGTTGACAGATTCTCTCGCTTGGAATTGCTTGGGGTTCCCTTTAACCCGCTAGTGGATGATCCTGCCTTTCCATGAATGGGTTGGTAGATGTCAGTTTTGCAAATAATTTTTCCATAAGCTCGACAATCTCCATCAATGGTCTCCTTAACAATGCCCAATAGTCACTTCAAAATATCGCATCGGCATGCCTCTATTGCTCGAAGGTCAGTGACCGATAGACACTTGCTACCAAAACATCATCCAAAAAACCATAGTCTCTCTTTGACCCCAGGCATTTCTTGTACCTCTCCCAAGCTGCTACAAGTGTCTCTCATAGCACCTGCTTAAAGTTTCCAATATTGTCCTATAGTTCTTGTTTCTTGGGGCCTTTATAGAAATGTATAAGGAAAAACCTTTGCACTTCTCCCCAATTGGAGCAAACATCTGGTGGAAGTATAGACCAACATTCTGTTGCATCAACTCTTAGAGTCATGGGAAAGATACGTAGAGCCATAGCATCACAAGGAGGAAACCTCATCCCAAGTACTCCTCTTAGAGTTGAAGTGTATTGTTGCAAGTGAGTTAGGGAGTTCTCCGACTCTTGTCCATAAAAGAGGACACGTCTTTGCAATGTTTCCAACAAGTCATTAGTAATGCAAAACTTCTTTTCTGACATAGTGCAATTTAACGTGTGTAGAAAATTGAGCAACGAAAACAACAAAAGCAAAAATAAAAGTAAAATACAGGAGATTCTAGATATCAACACTAAAATTAACTAATAGTGAAATCAAATCAAAAACATAGTTGTATTCCCTGGGAATGGTGCCATAATTTTTTTATGATGTTCATGCCCTAATAAGAAAGCAGTCACTGTTAGCAATTAACCTAACCGAAGGTTAGGTTCTAATCAAAAGGGAATACATGGCCTGACTACAAGACTTTACTACTAATTATTTCAAGCATCAATAACTAAAATCTGTAAATGGAGGATGAGGGGTTGTGATTCAAGAACAAAGTAAAATAAACACTAAATTTTTGACGCGAGAAAACACTCAATTATAGGGACCACTTGGGAATTGTGTTCCCCACGGTTCGTTGACTTGATTACCTTAGGTAACATAACTATAATTGAAGATTAGCATACAGGATGGTAACTTAGGTTCTTCTAGCCCTCTTGTGAAGGTGAAGGTCAAATTTCACCATGGTGCTTGTTAACCACCATGGTGTGCCAACTAACCATTACTAGTTGTCCAGTCAACCTCCCGTTAGTAAGGTTTGGTTGATTAGAAAAGAATACATCGATCGAATCCTACCACTTACTTCCCTTTTCCTATTCGTCAGTACCTTGGTCGGCTCGTGATAGTGTTGGCCACACCAAACAATAGTCATAATGAAGGGAAATAAACAATATGCAAAACTCCAATCATAAACATGCAATAAACCTAGGTCATGTCAAGTCAACAACCCATGGTTTCCACAACCCCAAGTTGGGGTACTTAGCTACTCATGGATAAGGCAAAATAAGCAAAAATGCAAATAAATGAAATAGTTGAGAGTTTTACCAAAAAAAATGAAGATTGTAGACACCACAAGTTGCAAACCCAAAAGTTTGATTGATCAACAATGAGTATAAAGAAATATTTGCAATCCTCAAAATGGGTTTTTCAAGAAAAAAAATATTAAACTAATCTAAAACCCTAAAATATTCTTGAGAGAATATTCAAAGGCAAGTTCTATGGTCTCTTCTAAATAAACTCCTAACTTAATGTTTTTATAGTGTTCACAAATAAACCCTAACATTAACACAAGAAAGACAATTGTCAGTTGGTATAACTCGTAGGATAACTATGAGTCGTAATCGGGGTCTCATATCAGGTTCTTAGCATCTTGGACTAAACTGGTATGACTCATAGGGACGATTCGTTACTTGGGCTATGACTTATATATCCTTCTCGTAGTCTTGCCTTCAGTTTTTGGTCCAACATTTTGGCTCTCTGATTCCTGCTACGAGTCCACCTATACGAGTCGTAGTGGGACTTATAACTCATAAGATAGCCTCGTAGGGGTGACCTCCACTTAGAAGATTTTTGAATTTTGGTCTCTATTTCTTTCTACGACATACCCTATGACTCGTAGCTTGGGCTATGACTCGTAGGTGCGCTCGTATGTCCTATGCTTTAGCAAAATCTGCACTTTTTTCTTCAAAATCATGCCAACCTAACTTTTCTGCAAAAACAACAGAAAAACACATAAAAGCTATAAAAAGTCACATTAAGAACTCACAAAATCCCTTATTTTAGGCATCAAATATGTTGTATTTTGACAGCACATCACTACTTCAACTTTCCCTGCAGCCGCCCCGCACCCGCCTCGTGCCACAAAACTTTAAACCTACTCCGACCCCCAGAGCTCTAAACCTGTCCGACCTTATTGCTATCCCTATAGGTCGCCATGGGTTTTAGGGGAGGTTATTTATTATAGTTGACCAGGTAGAGCTTATTATTTTTACTAGTGCTTCCCTAGATGAAGTTACTTTGTAGTTGATTTATTCTTCGAGAGATGCTACTGGGAAATCTGATTAGTTGCATCAGGTGTGTGGGAATATTATTCAGACAGGCTTTAGCCAACATGGTCCTGCCCATAATATTATTTAGGAACTTTGCTTTCCACCTGACGAGTTTTGAGTGTAGGCTGTCTATTAAACTTTTTAGGTCCCTTGGTGTTCATTTTTTGTTTTTGATTAGGAAACCTAAGTATTTCCCAAAATTCTTTTCGCTCTTAATTTCAAGTGTTGTGATGACTTTTTTTAATGTTATCAGGTGACAAATTATTTGAGAAAATTATTTTTGACTTGACAGTATTGATGGTTTGGCCCGAATCCCGATAGGAAGGTCTAGGATTTCTTTTATGGTATTGGCATTTTCCATGTCGACTCTTGCCATTATGACTAAATCATTGGTAAAAAAGAGATATGTTAATGAGGGTCCCCTAGGTGACATCTTGATGGGATGTAAACAATTATGCTGAGCTGCAATATTAATTCTTCTAGACAAAAATTCCATACATAATATGAATATGTATGGTGATAGAGGGTCTCCTTGTCAGATACCTCTTGAGGGCTTAAAAAGTTTTGTTCTTGTACCATTATCTAGGATGGTCATTTCGCTCCTGGTGATACAGGACATAATTAGTGAGATGGTTCTTGGTGGGAAACTAAAAAACTATAGTATGCTATGGATAAAGACCATTCTATTTTATCGAAAGATTTTTCAAGGTCTATCTTGATTATCATGTTTGTTTTATGTCCTATTATTTCCTAGAAGTGTGTTACAATTTCTTGGAGAATTATGGCATTATCAATTGCTTGTCTATTCTTTAACAAGCTAGACTAGCAAGGATTGATTTAGAGAGTCCATAAGGGATTTCAGTCGGAGGGCAAGTATTTTGGTTATTATTTTATAATATGTGTTGAAAAGGCTAATTGATCAATACTCCTTATGTGTGCTTGCATGCCTTAAATTTAGAATGAGACATATATGTGTTTCGTTTGTATGGCTTGGTATATATACTTTAGCAAATACCATCATATAGAGTTTGACAATTGACTGGCCAACCACTTTCCAATATTTTTGGAAGAAGAGCGGTTGTAGCCCATCGGGGCCTGGCACTTTGAGTGGTTGAAAATACTCAACGGCAGTCCAGATCTCCTCATTGTTGGGTATTTCATCAAGTTGTGAGAGGTCAGGAGTAATTAGTGAAGATTCATGTTCAACTATACCTCGAGTGGGTAGTGCTTGTTAGAAATAGATTCTTAAAGTAGGCATATATTTTTGTTAGTATGTGTTCTATGTTGTATTCCCAAGACCTGTCTTCAAGAGCTATTATCCTATTTCTTCTCCTGCGATTAAGGGTAGTAGTGTGGAATAAATAGGTATTTCGATCTCCATCATTTAACTAGTTAACCCGCCATTTTAGTTTCTAGAACTCTTCTTTCGTATAGAGAATAGAATTATATTTATGAAGGGGCGTTTGTTCTAGTGATGAGAGAAAGGTGTTATAAGGGTATTTAGGTGACTTTTGGATTCCAGTTATTCGTTGTAGAATTTTACATTTTTTGTAGAAAATGTTTCCAAAAGTATTTTAATTCCATTTTAGGACACAAGAGGTAAATTTTTGTATGGCCTGGACAATGTCTAATGTACCCACCTAGGATTCACTGATGATATTCCCTAGGTCGAGATGGAACATCCACATGGTTTCGAATCAAAATATTTTTTCCTTCTGTTGGTAAGATTTTCTGTGAAGAGTTAATAGGAGTGGGCAATGGTAGGAGTGGTATAACGTAAGTGATGAACTTGTGCATCTGGAAAATAGTGTAACCATTCATATTGGCTAAGAAGCAATCAAGTCTTTCAAAAATTAGTGCGGACTTATGTTTAAAACGTTTATAAAGCCATATGTATTTACTGGCTTTACAAACCATATCAATCAATTTACAATAACTAATAGACGTATAGAATTCATTGGATCGCAAGCTATTTATTGATCTGCCTCCCTTTTTTCCATATAGTGGAGGATTTCATTAAAGTCTCCGCTAAGCAGCCATTTGCCAGTAAAATTATCCTTAATGGTTTTTGAATTATGCGATAATATTTTCCTTTCTCGATCATAATTACTTGCAAAAATATAGCTAAACAGCCAAGAAAGTTGGAATAGCATACCTTAATAATAGCATGTATTTCCTTGCTAGTAGCTAATAGTGATGTCATCCAGTCAAGGATTGAGTCATCCCATAGGATGACCAAGCCACCGAAGTGGCCCAATGTTGGGACTTCAATCATTCTTATAAAAGGGAAACTATCCAATAGTGGCCGATGGTTGCTCATTTTTTTCCACTAGTTCCACAAAGGGTGGTCTATGCCAGCCTAGGAGTACCATAAAATTATGATGGAAGTCCGTGTTGTTTCCTTCGCTATAGTTCCAGAATATTATGTTCATTGGTCGTTCATTATTGGAGGTACAGTTTCACATGTCCCTCTCCTCACTTGAGGGGTGGTTCTTTGAGGCTAATTGGGGTTCAATATAACTACATAGTTCCCTATCTTAGGGCTCTATGGAGCTCTTATATCTATTGAGCTTTTGGATAGCATCAGCGAACAGATAAGGATATCTTTTCTTCAAAATCTCTCTTTTAATATCATGATTTTTATGTCCTTTAGAACTCATATCTCTATCCCTGTTTCTCTCATCAGTTTGATAGCATCGTCTAGCTTGCTCAATTCGGCATTTAGTCCTAGGTCTAGAACTACTTGGGGTGGGGGGATATCCATGTTGGAGTTCGTACCTAAGGTTGTTGTGATGTTGTTGGGGCCCTGGGGAGATGGTACTTCACCCACATTTTCTTGGTCCTCATTGCGTTGTGGTGGAAAGTTTTCCATACTAAGGTTTGGGTTCCAACTGCGTAGCACCACCTTCGGCACATGCTATTGGGAAAGAAAAGGTAGGAAAAGGGGATTTTAAAGGTTGGAATTTGGGTTAAGGGGTTGAAGAGAGGGAGTTCGCATGTTGGCATGTGGTAGAAGGGGAACTGTGGAAATGGTAGGTTGAGTAGGGATTGCAAAATTGTGGTTATCCATGGGTAGTTATTATATGTATCTATCGCTAGCCTCATTCCTTCTTAGACTACTTGATCCATGAAGGTTGGGTTTTTCACTAGGATTACCACCTCCCTTCCCTCGACTTCCACGCTGAAGGATAGGGCATGTCCCTGCACGCTAATTTCCAGCTAAGAGTGAGGAGTGGAGTTTGGAGCTGGTGTTGTATAGAAGGTTTTATCCCCTATGTTCGTTGGTACGGCTTGGAAAAGAGGACGAGTAGGAGAGGAGTTCATGTTGGCTTCTTGATGAATGTTCATTTTTATGATGGGTGGGATCATGCGGGAATGTTTGGTATTTATTCTCCTCAGTTGGGAGGAAAAGGGAACTCTTGGCATTATATAGAGGGATGTGTAAATCTATAGATATAAAATATATACAAATGGATATTCCCTTTTGTAAGTAAATATCCTCTTTTAGTAAATTTGTACTATGAATATGTGTGAATTTATTACGTGGGTTAATACCTCACCCTCAATCATTTCCCTAGATTGTGGAGTCGGCTATGAAAAGACGAGTGCAGCTTTAGATTTGATTTTGCCATCTGTAATACAGTTGTATTGATATGTGGACTGAGGCATGTCCATGTGGGAGGAGCTAGGGTTTTTAGAGTTAGGGGTTAAAGTGCTAGGGGTAGAAATGTCCATTTCTATATCTTTTGTCTTTAGTAGATTTTATAGTGTTTACGTTTTTGTTTATTTCTGTATCTTCTATTGTGTTGGGGATAGGTACGATAGTAGCGGGTTCACTTTAGGATAAGTCGTTATCGCCATTTCTATGTTTGTATGGTGTGTATTGGAAGACGTAAAGGCCTGGTGAGTTGTTTTCAGATTTTTGTTTGTTGTCCCACATCAGCTATCATGATGTCATTGGTGACGTCTGTATTGGGGGAGGAGATAGGGAGTATTATGGTTCATTTTCTTTGACCATTTTGTGTACCTTTGTGAATTTCAGGTATCCTGGTTGTACTTTTTTCGTACCTGAGAGTCTTGGATTCGAGATACTTACCTATGTCCGCATGAAAAATTTTAACATTGACACTGGCTCCTGTGGCGATGGAATCATCTATTGTTGCCTTTTTGAGGGGTTTCTTTTTTTGTTAAATTCCACTAGACTCCATTCCTCCTCTACTGGTGATAGGGTACATTCTGTATTGGTAATATCCTTGTTGACTCTGTTTTTTCATATGGCGTGTAAAAGTAGTATGAACAAGTACCCTGCCTAGAAGGCACATGATGTCGGAGCCTTCGTATAATATAGGTTGCTTATGCTCTGCTATATTAACGAATTTCTTCACCGATACCCCCATTGGTATTTCAACACAAATGTGTGTGTAGCTTCCTCGCAGCGTGGTTGACATACATATATTTGTTTTAACAAGTTTTCTTGTTTTTTCCTACCCATGTGAGGATTGTGTGGTCGTAAATTCCGTGAGTAATTTCAGCAAGCGTATCAAAATAGCTAAGTTTGTTTTAATCGCCTCGGAGGCCACGAAATTAGGATGTCAACATTTCACAGAGAAGAAATATCCATCGATAAACGATGGTCCTTGTTATAGTTTTTATTTTTTGTATAGTTTAGCTATAAAATAGTCATTGCCTAGGTCGATTAGTGTGATTTCTTCCACTAGCTTCCACAGTGAGGATAGCCTCCGTTTGAGGTATATGTGATTGACCCTTTTCCCCAGGATCTTCAATGTGATGGAGTGGTTCCAAGGTAGGTATATTTGTTTCCTTTCCTCCTCTATTAAAAGGATGCTAGCCTCAACCCCCATGTTGCCCATCTCTTCATGTTCACATTCGGTCTCGATGTCCAGGCAAGGGCTTTGATATTGTACATGTTGTATTGGTGTTACGACTAGGGTTAGGAGCACCTTCTTGAAGGAGGGTGTTGTAGTTGTGCCTGCCTTGTCTGTTAGGGGTCAGTCGTTTTGTTCTCAAGTCAGGTGAATATCTTCAGATCGTGGATTTGGTGGCTTGGGTGGGATTTGTTCTGATCCTCGCAGGACAGAGTTTGGAAGATCCATTTGTCTTCCCCAACTAATCTTATTAAATTTAAGCAAAACTTCAATATTCTCATTCTAATTTTACTTAGGTAAACTATTTTCAGAATTGCTATTTAACTCAGACATAATTTATTAAAAAATACTTTTAAATTTAGTATAATTATAGATGTTTATCATTCGAGTTGATTCAATTTTATGGAATATTACTTGTAAATCAAGTATAATTTAAATAGGTATTATATATAATAATATATACAAAAAATTAGATAAATTTCATATAAAATATAAAATACAAAAAGAAAAAGAAAAAAGAAAAACAAGGTTAAACTTCAACATAGATAATTTATGTACCTGCTCATAACCTCAAACTTATTAACTAAACTTATCAAGTCAATATTTAATCTTGTTGGAACATATTATTTTTAGATGTAATTTGTACTTATATATATATATATACATATAGTACTCATAAAACTAATAAAAAAAGGTGATAGTGACATTCAATTCTTTTTTGGTTTCTTTTATTTATAATTTTTTTAAATTTTGAATTTGTAATTTTAATCTTAAAATTTTAATCCATATAATTTATATATTTTCAATTAAAATGCTAAAATTAAAATTAAAAATTCACATCTCTATTTAAATTGAAATTGGAATAATCAAATGTTGCGGAAGTATAGTTCTACTACAGATGAACATTTTAATTTGAATTTGAATTTGAATTCACTTTATTAATATAAAAAATTAAATAGAGTCTTTTTATTTTTTGAAAATTCTATCCTGAAATAGTTTTCAAACTCGAATTGTATGGTAATTGACACTTGTCATCACCCCATTCTTTTGCTTCTCCAAAGTTAAAAGTTCAAATATCATTTTACCCCTATTCTTATTCAAAATGTTATAAAATATTTTTAATAAATTAAATATTAATTAATCAAAATGTTTCACAAACTTTTCACTTACTAACTTAATTGCAAGTTAAAGAGTCATAAAGTTACCATATTCATCTTGAAGTTACAAAATGACCATTTAAGAACATATGATTTATATGTTAAAATCTCTTGAAGATGAATGTGGTCAATTTATTGGTTTTGAATAAAATCATTTTATTGCAAGTTGAATTTTAACATATTGCTCTCGAGCATGCATTTGGTTTGCACTAATAACAAGATTGATATTTGTTAGTAACATACAAAACTTTTCACTTTTTTGATCAATATAGTCAATTTAAAAATTAATTATGGTTATTTAACTTAGTAACATTATATTTCAACAACAACAACATATCCCAGTACCTCAAAAGGCTTCCAAATCTTTTGTTTCCATCAATTAACATTAATAACAGATTTATATTAATTTTTTTCTCATGAAACATCTTATATAAAGGGATATAATGTGCCCTAACTTTCATCATTGGATGTCAAAAATGTATCAAGTATGTAACAATTTATTCTTGTTCTATAAATTTTACTATAATTTTTCTCATTTTTTTCTTCATACCATTATGTAATATGGTGAAACTTATTATATTTGCATAAATTTTATGACATTACATTTTGTTGTTTGTTATATGAAACAGAAAACTACTTTTAGAGTTTATTACATAGTATTTTAGATGTAGCAATAATATCTAACATGTGCTTCAAGTTCTTAGTTGAATCATAAATTAGTTAATTACTTTCTATTTTGTGTGAAATAATTGACAGAATCATGATCACTTATATGATCTGCCTAATATTATAAATTTTGTAGTTTGTTTTATGCATAAATAAAATTATAAAAGAAATAATTAGTTTGTTGGGGAGAAAGAGAGCAAGTTACCCTCCCCAGACTCCACTTGTGGGATTCCATGTCACGGCCCAGTCCCGGTCATGATGGCACCTATTAGATCTCACCTATAGGAAAGTCTTTTATCCAAGCCACAGAGTACCTGCCCTAACTTTCTAGTCAGACTATAGCAACACAACAATATAAATAATCGTAACATACCCAAAACCTGGAAGTCAACTGTACAGAGCTACTATAGACTAGAGGTGGCAAATAGGTGGATTGGATTGAATATTAATTTATCCAAATGGATTGGATCACAATCCATCCATATAAATATATGGGTAAATATGAATTTGGTCAAATATGGCTTGGATAAGAATGGTTCCATCCCACTTTATTCTCTTGAAGCCAAAAAATATTAAATCAAAACTAGATTGTTAATGTTCAATCCTAATCACCCCCACCCTACTCTCAAATAATTATTTTTGAAAAAAAATTACTTTTTTAATTTTTTTAATAAAAGTTCGGTTCTTTGGTGTGCCGAAGTTTTGAGACCCCCACACCGAATCGAATAACTGAACTTTTGACACCTACAACGAACAAAAAATTCGAATTAGTTTGGTTTGATTCGATTTTTTAATTTTTCGTTATTTATGCCCACTCCAATAAAAAGTTTTGAAAAAATTAAATTTTCTTGCCCCCCCTCCCCCCACCAACACCGAACTTAAAAATCAAATTAGTTTGGTTTGGTTCAGTTTTTTGATTTTCAGGTATTTATGTCTGTCCAAATAAAAAATTAAAAAAAAATTTGCCATCCTACCCTGACACCGAACTGAAAAATCAAATTAGTTTGATTTGGTTCGATTTTTTGGTACTTATGTCCGCCCCAATGGAAAAATAAAAAAAAAAGTTAATTCCCCCCACCTCGACACCGAATCGAAAAATTGAGTTAGTTTGGTTCGGTTCAATTTTTTTATTTTTTGGTATTTATATCCGTTTCAATAAAAAAATTAAAGAAAAGGTTAATTTCCACCTCCTCCACCATGCCAATACTGAACCTAAAAATCGAATTAGTTTGGTTTAGTTCGATTTTTTGATTTTTCGATATTTATATCCATCTCAATAAAAAATTTAAAAAAAGAGAGAATTTTTTTTGCCCC
>JAABOM020077120.1:0-33608 GCA_011800125.2 Solanum clarkiae | reverse complement strand
GGAATAAAATCTTATTCCCCCTTAAATGGGGAATAAAATCTTATTCCCCCTTAAATGTTCGTTTGATTGGCTTAGAAGGGATAATCTCATGACAAATTGTGATAGGATGAATTTATAAAATGACAAATGTACTCTTCCCTTTTATCACTTTTTATACCTTATTTTGTGTGTGTGTGTATATATATATATATACACACATTATTTTTAATACAAAACAATATATAATAACATTCACTCTTTTTTATCATACTTCTTCATATTTTTCTATTAAAAAATTATACTATATAGTAGAATTTTTATTGACTAATTATTATGTTTTTTATATTTTGACTTTCATAACTCCTTTTTTACTTTAACAAACTTAAAAATGCAATTTATATTTGTAAATTATTTTTTAAAAAAGTTTTATTTTAAATGGATATGATATTATTATAAAAATGCACACCTAAAAATATTTAAGCTAAATAAGATGAGAAATTCATTTAAAAAACGAAATTGATAACTAAAGTTAGCAAAAAAAAAATACATTAAAAACTAATAAAGTGAAGGCTATTTTTGTAAACAAGCATAATATTCTTAAAATTTATCCAACACACCAAACACTTATCTCAACATAACTTATCCTATCATTACTAATCCCAATGTAATTTATCCCATTATAACTTATATCATCATAACTTATATTCAAACCAAACGACCCCTTAGAGAAATAGAATTAGTACAATTTTTTAGTTTTTTTTTTAATTATAAAAACTCTAACAAATTATTTTTCATTATTTTTACTTTGAATAATTACAGTAGATGGCCATTCGATTAAAATAATTACAAAAAACTAGTTATTTCCTATATAGTCAGTGTATATTTCATATATAGTCAGTGTACAAGAGCATTTTTGACCCTATTTCTACCTCCGCAGCAAATCAACTTTTTTGAAGCTTTTTCATTGCACGCCGGCGGTTGGCCAACCTCCTACTGGGATTGGTCAGCCTATTTCACCATCGATATCATATGCAGGTGTTTTAAAACCACCAGCCACAAAATTGAAGCCTGTTCCTTTAAAACCTATCACATTTTTGCATGGAGAATCTATTATTTTGGGGGAACAGATGGAGATTGATCAAATGTATCAACGAGAATCTTCAATATGCAGTGACTGAAAAATTTTCATATGGTTGACCAGAAATTCAGGATCTGGGAAAACTGATCCCTAAACAGTGCGAGTTAAAAGAGGACTACAAAATTGGCCTTTTGAGTAATAGGCATATCTTGATTAGGGCGACTTTGCTTGAAGACTATGTTCACCTGCTGTCAAAACCTGCATTTTATATATCTCAACATAATAAGTCATATCCTATGAGGATATTGAAGTGAGTTCCAATATCTAATTCGAAAGAAGAACTTCGACAACCATTGCATGGATTTCTTTTCCTTTTTTCTCTCCGAATATTTTGGAGAGAAGACAGTTTTTTCATTGACTGCTGCTGTTAGTAAGCCATTACAGGTGGATTTGGCTATAAAAAATCAAACTAGACTGAGTTGTTCTAGAGTTAAAATGAAAGTCGATCTACTTGGTGATTTTCCAAAATGTATCAAGATTGGAATAAAAAAAGGTAATGGGAAGGTCATGGAGCAATGAATTAAGATCAAATATGATTATTTTCTCAAATATTGTAAAACTGCATGATTCAGGGACATGATGAAAACTAGAATTTTGTGAAGCACACTGAACTGTTAAAAAACAAGGAGATGAAAACTAACCGACCAGTTCAGAATAAGGAGGATAAGGGGACCAATACTAAAGAAAGAACTGTGTAGGTTAATAACAACAACACGGAAGACAAGAATGATGGTAATTTCCTAGAATAAAAGAAACTGTTAAAGTTGACAAGATTTACCATGAATATGTGAAAATATTTGGTATGTAATTTATAGTTACATCTACCTTGAAATTTTTTGGCACATATGATGTCATGGATGGTGTCAAGAGGAAGTTCACTCCTATAAATAGATAGCTCTTGGTTCATTGTAACATCACCTCTCACTTGTCTTCTTATCTCCTAAGGCATAAGATTTCTCTCTTGTAGAAAAAATACATTAGAAGAGTAGAGAATAACTAAATTCTCTTAGATGTATTTGAGATCTCTTCCCTTTTTTTGTTAATATATAAACAGCTGTTCTCTGGTGGACGTAGGATCATTCTGATCCGAATCACGTTAAATATCGTTCTTCTTCTGTCTTTCTTGTTCTTATTTTCACATTTTTGCTATCAATTGGTATTAGAGCTAAAATTTTGTCTGAGTATGCTCTGTGGTTGCAGCACAGTGTGAACTTCCACATCAGAAAAGAATTGCTTTGGTATTCGATATTTCTAAATGGTTTGTTGTGAAAGAGGAAGAACCAGTAATGATGAGTTCCATGAAGTTTAAAATTGATAGATTTAGTGGATGAAACAACTTCAATATCTGGAAGATCTTCCAGATGATGGCTTTACTACGAGGGAAGGTTCAATCCATGCTATTGACGAAAAATATCCCGATGGTACATCGGATGCCGACAAAGAAAGGATTGAAGGGGATGCATTGAGTGCAATCCAACTTTCCCTTACACCTAACGTGCTTTGTGAAGTGAGTACAAATACTGAGGAGACTACTAAACAGTTATGGGAAAAGCTAGAAGGGGTTTACCAGGATCAATCAGTGACAACAAGGATGTTGTCACAACGGCGTTTTCACACATTTAAGATGGAGTTGAGTACTTTGTTACAAGACCATCTAGATGCGTTCAACAAACTTGTGATGGACTTACAAATTACTGGGATTAAAAAGATTGAGGAGACGTTTGCATGTGCCTTGCTATTTTCATTGACTTCAAAATTTTGTGATATTGAGAATTCAATGATGTATAGCAAAGAATCTATCACTCTTGAGCAAGTGCGACAGGCAACTTAACTCTTGTAATGTGTGGAGGCATCTTGAAGGAGATAAAGATGATGAGGTTAGTGGGCTCTTTGTGAGAGGCCATACTAACCAGCAGGGAAAACGCAAATCAAAGAGCAGATCAAAGTCTCATGTGAATAAGAAGAATGAAGAGTGTTGGGGCTGTCATAAGAAGGGGTACTTTGAGTAAGATTGTCCTATTTCAAAGTCCAAAGAAAATGCGAGTGCATCTATTGTTGAATGGGTACATGATTTTGACGATGATTATGTACTAGCAACATCATGCAATAGTAGAGTCTATGACAATAAATGGGTGTTAGACTCTGGTTGCACTCTTCATATGACATTTCGAAAAGATTGGTTCACTAATTTTGAAACAAGTGGAGGAACCATAGTAATGAGCAATAATGCAACTTGTAAAATAATTGGCATTGGCTCAGTTTGTGTTTACTGCCATGATGGAATCGTGAGGAACATTACAGAAGTCCATCATATTCCTGATCTGAGGAAGAATTTAATCTCCCTGGGTACTTTGGATAAAAATGGCTACAAGTACATGGGTGAAGGAGGAACTATGAAAGTGACTAAAGGCTCTTTAGTCATGCTAAAGTCTAAGCTGGAGGATGGTCTTTACACATTGGAAGAAAACACCATCGTTGTCTCAGTTAATGCATCTACTAAGCAATTATCTAATGATGACAAAGCAAGATTATGGCACATGAGACTGGGTCATATAAGTGAATGAGGACCGGAGATGTTGAGCAAATGTATCTTTTTGAATAGTGAGAAGATCAGCATACTTGAATTTTTTGTGAGCATTGCGTTATAGGAAAGCAGAAGAAGGTCAGCTTTAGCTATGGAAAGCATAAGATTGAGGGGTGCTAGAATATATCCATTCAGATTTATGAGGTCCCTCTGAGCTTCCATCGAAGGAAGGAAAGAGGTATCTTTTCACATCTATTGATGATTTTTCACGAAAGGTTTGGGTGCATTTCTTGAAAGCAAAAAGTGATGCTTTTGAAACATTTAAAGAATGGAAGATTTTGATTGAGAATCAAAAAGAGAGAAAAATCAAGTGTCTTCGCACAGATAATGGCTTGGAGTTTTGTAGTGAAGAGTTCAATGATTTTTGCAAAGTTTATGGGATCGCAAGACATAAGACGGTCAGTCACACACCACAATAGAATGGAGTTGCCAAGAGAATGAACAGAACTCTTCTTGAGAAGGCTCGTTGTATGCTCTTACAAGCCAAAATGTCCAAAGTGTTTTGCTAAAGTAGTTCATACTACTTCTCATATTGTCAATCGATCTCCAGCATCAGTGATTGACTTTAAGACTTCGAATGAGGTATGGTCAGGTGAACCCTCTGACTATTCATACCTACGAGTATTTGGATGTCCAGCTTATTATCATGTTCACAAAGGAAAGTCGGAAACAAGGGCTAAGAAAGCCATATTCGTAGGGTATATAGATGGAGTAAAAGGGTACAAGCTTTGGTACTTGTCTTTACTCAAATTCGTAGTTAGTAGAGATATTACCTTTGATGAATCCTCTATGCTAGATCCTCATAAAGTTTCTATAGAGTTATCAAGAAACGAGAACAACGAGTAGGTGGAGCTATCAGTGAAGCTTACCATGAAAAAGGATCTTGAGACTCAAGTTGATGATTAAAAAAATGCGAATCTTGAAGAACTTGCTGTGAATGAACCATATACAATTGCGAAGGGAAGGGACAAAAGGCAAATATGGAAATCAGAATGTCTTATAGAGTAAGAAAATCTGATTGCATATACGTTTGTAGCTGTAGAAGAAGAGATTAAGGATCTCAAGTCTTCCTCGTATATTGAAGCTACTTCTTGCAAGGATGCTGCACAATGGAGGTTAGCCATGATGGAAGAGATGGAGTCTCTTCACAAAAATGAGACACGGGTCTTAGTTGAAAGGCAAAAGGGGAAGAGGACAGTTGGATGCAAATGGGTCTACAGAAAGAAATAGCGAATTCTAGGAGTGGAAGATGCTAAGTTCAAGGCAAGATTAGTTGTAAAAGGTTTTAGTCAGAAGAAGGGAATTGACTATAATGAGGTCTTCTCTCCAGTTGTGAAACATAGCTCAATTCGTGTGCTACTAACATTGGTTGCACCATTTGACTTGGAGCTTCAACAACTTGATGTCAAAATTGCTTTCTTACATGGTGATCTAGAAGAGACAATCTATATGAATCAGCCTGAAGGTTTCCTAACTGAGGGAAAAGAAAACCATGTATGCCAACTTGAGAAGTCTTTGTATGGTTTGAAACAATCCCCTAGACAGCGTTACAAGAGATTTGATACATTCATCACTACACATGGATTCTTGAGGAGTGCATTTGATAGCTGTGTGTATCACAAGAAGATCTCTGGTAACTCTATGATTTATTTGTTGTTGTTTATTGATGATATGCTCATTGCTTCTAACGACATCATAGAGATAAACAATTTGAAGAAACTGTTGAGCAATATGACATGAAGGATAAACTCTGGAATTTGACATGAAGGATTTAGGGGCTGCAAAGAAAATTCTTGGAATGGAGATTTTAAGAAAAGACAGTATTGTAGATCTTTCTCAGAAAAGATATATTGAAAAGGTTCTTGAGAGATTTAATATGCATATAAGCATGCCTGTAAGTACACTGTTAGCTTTTCATTTTAAGCTTTCAGAGTTACAAATGCCACAATCTAAGGATGAGGTGGAGCATATGTCAAAGATCCCTTATGCTAGCGCAGTTGGTAGTATCATGTATGCTATGGTTTTCACACGTCAAGATATTGCTTAATCTGTAAGTGTAAGCAGGTACATGATCAATTCGGGAAAAAGGCATTGGGAAGTTGTCAAGTGGATATTAGGATATCTCAAAGGAGCTTCTAATGTTGGCCTAACCTTTCGAAAACGTAAAGGTATCTCAATTGACAGTTATGTGGATTCTGATTATGCAAGAGATCTCGACAGAAGGAGGTCCACAACTAGATATATCTTTACTCTTGTTAGCAGTGCTATTAGTTGGAAATTGACTTTACAGTCGACTGTCACTTTGTCTACAACAGAGGCAGAATATATGGCAGCAGTAGAGATGGTAAAAGAAGCAATCTGGTTGAAAGATATGGTGGCAGAACTGAGTTTGGTTCAGCTGGAACCAACTCTAAGATGTGATAGTCAAAGTGCTATTCATTTAATCAAAAATCAAAGATTTTATGAGCGCACTAAAATATTGATATCAGATTCCATTTCATTCGATATGTAGTTGAAGAGGGAGCTATCAAAATCGAGAAGGTTATCATAGAGGATAACGCTGCAGACATGTTGACCAAGATAGTCCCTCTTGCCAAGTTTGCACACTGCAAGGACTTGGCAGGAGTGTGCATCAACTAATACAACTCTGGGAGAACAACTGCTAGGTAGAGCTAGTATATTCAACAAAGGTTTGATTCTTCTTATTTCTTACAATTGGATTTCCCAGTAAGCTTAGAAGTTTTGGTCGAAGTTGTTCATACGCATGCTCGAAAAGCAAATTAAGGTAGAGATTGAAAGAATTGGTTTGGTCGTTGTAAGGTCAAATCAAAATGGAAAATCTTTCCAAGGTGGAGATTTGTTAAAGTTGACAAGATTTACCATGAATATGTGAAAATATTTGGTGGTAAGATTTTTTTGATATTGAAAATCTTGGTAGGTAATTTATAGTTATACCTACATTGGAATTTTTTGGCACATATGATGTCATGGATTATGTCAAGAGGAAGAATTCACTCCTATAAATAGGTAGTTCTTGGTTCATTTATAACATCACCTCTCACTTGTCTTCTTATCTCCTAAGGCATAAAATTTCTCTCTTGTAGCAAAAATACATTAGAAGAGTAGAGAATTGCTAAATTATCTTAGATGTATTTGGGATCTCTTCCCTTTCTTTGTTAATATATAAACAGTTGTTCTCTGGTGGACGTAGGATCATCCTGATCTGAACCACGTTGAATATTGTTGTTCTTCTTTCTTTCTCATTCTTATTTTCACGTTTTTGCTAATAGAAATAGAATAGAGGATGGAAAAAACAACCTGCAAAGGTATAGGTTCAAACTCAAAATAAGTTTGATACTTTAGTTGTTGACGAAGGGGAGGAGGTTAACTGAAAGGATCAAACTGACAATGGTAATAATGTCAATACTGAAGAGTGGATTGAGGAGGCATTTCATGAAACTGACAACAGAACTTCATCAAATAGCCTTATAAAGACATATAATAACAAAGAATAGTTAACATCTGTTAAAAGAATAGGCGGAGCAACTAAGGGCAACATTAATGAAACTATTGACACTAAAGGAAAGGTGGTAATAGTGAAGGATGGTCATACTAATGATGATCAATTGGTGGAGGAGGATTTTGATGAAACAGATGAAGGGCTCAGAAGTAAAGAGCTTATTGAGGAGTCTAATAATGAAAAATTCGAACAAGGGGAGATGTCAAATGATGAGCAAAATTATAACAACACTGATGATGAAGAGAGGATGAATTATAATATTATATAAGTTAGTAAGGCTAGTGATTTATACCCAAGACATACAAATAGTTTACAGACCAAAAGAGGAAGATCTATGATTCCTCTACAGGTGAAGACAAAGAAGTAATAAGGGGAGAACTACAAGTTGTGATCAATGATAGACAAAACATTATTTTGAAATGTTAGGTCAGTTAATATTCAAAATGCATTTGGGAGGTTGATTGACTTAACAAAAGATACAAATATTCATTTATAGCTCGAATGGAACATTTTCAAGATCCAGTAGAACTAGAATAATATAAAATGAGTTTTGGCTTTGATCATGCCTTAGTAAACTGTTTAGGGAAAATATGAATTTTAGTGGAATAATGCTAGGATCTTTCCCCTGATAACACGACTGAAATGAAAAAAATTGAAGCTGACTTGAAAATGTTTTTGAAGTTGGAGAAAGAATATTGGAAACAAAAAGTTGGGATGAGGTGGTTTGTGTAAGGTGATAGAGATACTAAATTCATTCACTCTTATGTCTAAGGAAAGAGGCAAAAGCTTCAATTAATAACAATTTGCAATTATCAGGGTGTGGTACTAAACACTTATTTAAATATAGGGCAGGAAAAAGTGAATTTTTTCAAGAAGATTTTGATGGGATGTGCATTACTTTTGAATCATATTTTATATGAAAGAGCATGAATGACTGAGATAAATTTGAATTGATGAAAAGGTCCTTTAAGACTCGATGAGATGATTTGAAATGTTGACAAATATGAGCTTATATTTTGAAATTAGTATTGAGCACCGATTTGGGAACGAATGAAAAAAACTCAAACTCCATAAACTACATAATAAGTGTAGGATGAGGCCATGCCTCACACGTCCTAAAAGAGGACTTTTATTGGATCCATTGATGTAATGTCCTTTACCCTGGAAAGGTACTGGATCGATGTGGCAACAACATCGCTTTGTTGTATCATCACTCGCTCATATGGTGATGGTTGTCGATTAGAAAAACTTCTTATGATGATAATTAATTTAAAGTTATTGAAATGTATATGCTTGAGTCTATTTGAAAAACATTGCTATATTTTAAAACTTGCGTAACATTTTGAGTTGAGTTGAACTTTATTCTTGTCATTGAGCTTTCTCTTGAGTTTTATTCTATTCTTTTACATACAGTACATTCCATGTACTGATGACAATTGGTGCTGCATTATTTTATAATGCATAACAAGTATTAGAGATTTTCTATAAATATTTATTGAAAATTTCATCGAGTTTTAGACAGTAATAAGACCTACTTGCTTTTGGAGGAATCCTTTTTATTGAAGTTTTTTTCTTTTTAGTGTCTTGTGGTAGCTTGAGATTGTCTTGACACTTCTTATGACTCGATAGAGGCTTTCATACACTGAGTTAGATAGAGCCAGAGTGAAGTCATTTTTCCTTTTAGAGTTGATTTTGCAAACTATCTTTAGTTATTTGAATTGAAACATTGAATTATTTTAACAAGAATGTCTTGAAAACTATTTTATATGATGAGTCAAATACCCACTAGAGTATTGTATTTTGATTTCATAGATTTTTACATTGAATGAATAAGTTAATCAAGCCAAATGGTGCCCTTGAGAACCAACAATAGTTTTTGAGTGTCAGCCACAGCTAGGGTACCCTTTTGGAGTATGAGAACCTTGTATCAGAGAAAAAAGTTCAAATGTCCTAAGGTGTCTGTGAAACCGTATCTAGTAAAGTCCTTCTTATCATTGTGAAACATACCACATCTATAATGAAGAGGTTGCAGGATATTAGAACTTGTTTTACTTCTTTCATGCTTTACACAAAAATAGTAAATATGAAAAAGAATAATTACCTTGGTAAAATGATAAGAAGCTTTCTTTTGAACAGGTAAATTGATCGATCAAGTGTCTTCATTCAAGCGATGGTACAGAAGAAGAATGAAATGAAATGAGAGGTTGAGGGCAGGGAAAAGTCGTGCAATGGAGTCAAATCTGCAAAGGTCCCCTTCTAACTTGCGCATTACAAGTTTATAGATCATGCCTCTCAAATGTACTATCGATCAAAGAAATGTTGCCAATACCAAAGTACTATCATCTTAGATGCCCCTACAGTCAGGAGTGAGGACCAGAGGCCATCCTGTATAGTCTATTAAAGTTCCTTAAGTAATCACTCCTTAGACTACCCGAGTCCCCTAAACTCCTAGTACTGTTCCTACTTCTAAAGCCATGTTTAGAGGAGCTATTGCCATGCTCACTCCATAAGTGGCTACCCAAACTAGTAACTAGAGTTACCCAACCCCTAGCTCTAGTTATCATGAGCCCTCAAGTACACAAAGATTAGGGATTTCTTGAGGATGAACCACCCCAATATTCATAGGATCCAAGGTTAAAGAGGACCCTCAGAACTTTATTAATGAGCTATGGAAAATCCTGAAGGCCATGCATGTTAACGAAGTTGAAAGAGTTGAGATTATCTTTTATCAACTTAGGGATATTGAAAATGTCTGGCATAATCAGTGGAAGAAGAATCATGGTGAAGATGTTGAACCTGCTATATAAGGTGAGGTTGAAGTGCACTCTTTGCTACTTCTTTCCAAGAGAGTTGAGGGAGGCAAAAGTGGAAGCGTTTGTGAATCTAAAGAAAGTGGGGATGATAGTGAAAGAGTACAATCTTAAAATTCATTTAGTTATCAAGATATGCTCCAATAATAGTCCCAGATACGAGGTCTAAGATGAGAAAGTTTATCTCTGGATTAGGCAAGCATGTCAAGAAAGAGTGCAAAGCCTCATTATTGATTTCAGATATGTATATCTCAAGTCTCATGATCTATGCTAAAAAATTATAAGATGGCATGAAGAAACTTACAGAGGAGCAATTAAACAAGAAGGCCAAGTTATCTAGACCCAAGCTAGACCAGAGATCATACAAGAGTAAAAAATTTGGGCACAAGGTTTTCAATCCTAGGAAAATGGGTCATAAGTACGTAGTAGAAAGACATCATATGGTGTGGAAAGTTTCACATGGAAGAGTGTAGTTGCTATAAATATGGTCAGATGGTCCATTTTTAGGAGATCTGTCCAATGTGGAGGCAAAGAAATGAGGGGAACAAGGCCCAACCTCCTACAACACCACTAGTATGAGGTAATTAACGAGTTAACAACACTAGAAGAGGCGAAGAAACAAACCGCCTCAATGCTATGGTTAATGGTCGAGACAAAATATTACATCTAATATTGTCACGGGTAAGTTTAGAGTACTTTTCCTTTTATGTTCATGCTTCATTGAATCAGATGCGATTTGCTTCTTGTGACTCATATGTGATATGATTGATCAATTTAGAATCCTTCCTAAGCACATTTTTAAGATTTCCAGTGTTTCCACTCCCAATGATGAGTCTAGTTTCAATTTCATCCTAAGCATGGACTCACCTTATGCTCGTCATGCCGAGTTGATTGCAGAAACTCGAGTTGATTGTAGCGACTGAGTTGTCAAGTCCCCATATCCGAACGAGCCTGTCTTAGAGTAGAAAAAAAGTAGAATTGACTTCTTTCAAAGGGGAGATGATGTAGTGGGAAATCAAGATAGACAAACTTAGAAGTAAGACCATAGGAAAAAGGACCATATTTGATTGTTTCAATTGGGGTCTATTGAGATGTACAAGACTTGAGAAAGGTCTATTGATGAAGTGCTGAAGAGGATAGGTTTCCTATAAGTTGAGTTTCTAGTCTTAGTTATGCAAGGGCCAACTTTCAATGACCATAACTCTTAGCACAAAGTGAATTAAAAGTTCTCTGACATACCAAATGAAAGCTTTTTGAATTAACTTTCCAACGCAACTGGTTTCACCTTCTTTAGAGTTCGGAGTCAAATGTTATGACTGTTTTACTAAAGACTATCAGAGCAGAGGTGCAATACGAGACCTCTTTACGGGTCCGTAAATCAGAGTACGACCCATCTGATAACTTGGAAAAATCACTGAAACTTCATATTTTCAGCCCCAAACTTTACGAACCCATCTACGGTCGTAAATAGGGCTCGTAGAGAATTCCATAGACCCCAAAATTTGCCCGAAAGTTTACGAGAGGTTCGTTACGGGTCGTAGAAGCTTCTATGAGTCGTAGAGGGTCTCGTAGGTGACCAGACCAATGATTTTAAAGAGGGATATGTTCATCTTTTCTCACCCTTTTAATCCTAAACTTGTTAGTTTTCACCTAATTAAACCCCTAGAACATACTTATTCATATCATCAACTTCAAAATCCTCCAATAACTCAATACGTAGATTTAAAGGGGAAAAAGCTAGGGTTTTCAAGAATTTTCTTTAATTCTTCCAAGAAACTAGTTTCCAAGGTATGTAAGGCCCTCCAAAAGTTATCCTATTATTATTTTAGTATCTATATCCATCAGATTCTATCCAAGATCATATTTATAAGTTAAAATCAAAGTTTTTCCTCCATTACTAGTTAATTTCATCAAAATACTTGTTCATGCATTCTTCTTGATAAAAATTATGTCTTTTATTGATTTTAACACTAAGTTAAGCGATTGAGACAAGATTTACAGTTATTGTTGTATTCATGAGAACCCTATATCTATTTCATGAAAAGCTATAGTGTTCACAGTTTGAGTTAAGGAGTACTTAAAGCTTTGTATTTGCAAAATAGCTGAGTAATACAATTGGATTTTTGAGACACTTGTAATGATACTATTTTCAGTCATAGAAAAGAGACAAGTTTTGAAAAGTTTAAGAAAAGCTACAGTTAAGCTAAGTACTAAAAGATCAAAGAGATACTGTGAGAACTCTTACTCTTAAGTTATAAGCACTATAAAAGTTATTTGGGAGTAGTATTGAGCACCGATATGAGTGAGAGTAATAAAAACTTTCAACTACCGCTTGCCACTGAGATGGCCAAGTTTTGGGATGGATCCACTCCTCTAGTTTTCGTTCCTTACCCTGAAAAAATACGGGATGACTCTGGCAGCATGGGTAAGACATTGCATCATGAAAATCATAGTGATGGTTGTTAGTTAGAGAAACTCCCCAAGCTAAAGTAAACTAGTTTCTACATATAGGGTTTCAACATATGCTCTACTTTGAGCATGCACTTCATTAATTACTTATGCTATCCTATTTTGAGACATGTTCTGATTACTTGAGTACAATGCGTTATCCCGAGTCCCCATTTTGGCTATTTTACATATCACACATTTCACGTACTGAAGTCCTTTAGACCTGCATCATTTTATCATACAAACACAGGTGACAGCGTTCCTCAGCAGATGTTCCATTGAGGACTAGCATTTTCTATCCAGCTATTAGTGAGGCGTCCTACCAATCAAAGGCGTTGGAGTTTCTATATATGCTTTTTTTATATTTATTTTTAATAGTTGTTCAGACTAGTCCAGTTAGAGGTTCCATAGACTGTATGTTAAGAGTTTCAGATCTTCTTTTCAGTTGTTGTTAAGACATTTTTACTATTCAGTTTATTTAGATATTTTAGTATTATTAGCTTATTATATTTAAATCTGTCCTTTATTATTTGAGTCATTCGCTGAGTGTAGTAGCCAAGCCAAGTGGTCTTCTCGGGGCCAGAAATGGTTCTGGGTGTCGGCCACACCCAGGATGTGAACTCAGAGCGTGACAAACTTGGTATCAGAGCACAAAGTTCAACTGTCCTAGGGAGTCTATGGAACAGTGTCTAGTAAAGTCCATATTACTGGTGTGAAGCATTCCACACCTATAATAGGGATGCTACAGGACATTAGGAAGTGTTACTATCAATTGATATTCCCTCTCGTGCTTCAGAGTTACCTCTGTTAAGTCTATTCTAATTCATGCATTCATGCCTTATTTTTCAGATCATGCCTCCACGTAGAGCTGTCGGACCTGCTAGGGGTAGAGGGTGCCCAACCAGGCAGAATGTAAACTAGCCTGAGCCACCAATTCCCAAGGGACCTAGTGGTCAAGCTATGCCTGTTAAGTGGCCTCCGTAAGCAGATATCTCTAATGCTGAGCTCTGCTAAGCCATATAGACTTTAGCACAGGTAGTCATTACACAGGGAGGTTGACAGGGAGATTGTTCGGATACCGCCAGTGTTTGTGAATTTTTGAGAATGAACCCACCTGAGTTCACGGGGTCTGATATGAAGAAGGATCTCGAGAACTTCATTGAGGAGCTCGAGATAGTGTTTCAGGTTATGCTCACAGGTGATGCAGAGCGGGTTGAATTGGGTGCCTACCAGGTCAAGGGAGTAGGTAGACTCTGGTTTGAGTAGTGGAAGGGATGTAGAGTATAAGTGGTGCCAGCTTTGAGTTGGGAAGTGTTCGAGGAGGCCTTTCTGGGACAACATTTTCCTAGAGAGTCGAGGTAGGCTAAAGTGAGGAAGCTTGTAAATTTGAAGCAGGAAGCTATGAATGTGTGGGAGTATAGCCTCAAATTCACTCAGCTATCCCGTTGTTCTCCGACTATGGTAGTAGACATGCGTACTTAGATGGAACTATTTTTGTCAAGGCTCTCTCGGATGACTAAGAGAGAGGGAAGAAATGCTATGCTAATTGGGGATATAGACATAGCTTGTTTAATAACTTATGTGCAGCAAGTGGAGAAGGAGAAAATGCAGGATAGGGAGGAGTTCAGAAACAAAAGGGCCAGGACATTAGGCTAGGAGACAGGTAAGAGAGGGGTCGGAAATGCCAATCATTCATCCTTTCAGCCTAGGACATTTGGACCAATACCTTCATCTGCTAGTGCACCTGCAGCGAGGGTTAAGAGTGAGCAGGAATCATTGAACCACATATTTCAGGGCAACTAGTCATAGGGGAGTGTAGCTCAAGGATCGACTCATTATCCAGTTTGTGGTAAGTGTGGCAAGTCCTATTCCAGAGAGTGCCTTGTGGACAAGCAATTGTTTTTGATGAGGTCAAGCGGAGCATGTTTTGAAGGATTATCCCATGGGGAGGCAGAACACAAGGGATAACTGATCTCAATCAGTCTCTTCATTGCCACATAGTAAGACAATTTAGAGGGGTGCTACATCAGGAGCAGGCGGGGGCACAAACCATCTATATACCTTGGCCACCAGACAGGAGCAGGAGAACTCACCAAATGTGGTTACTTGATAACATGCAAAGCATATCAGACACTAGTATGAGTGGCATGTACCCCTCAAGACCATTCACAAGGAGCTAAGAAAAAGATCTCTAAGACCTACAAGTAATGTTCATGAAAAAGGAAGCATTAGAGAAGCTTGAGAGTCACCAAAGAAAGACTTACAATGTGTGGAAGGTCTATCAAGGTGAGAAGAAGGAAGAAAAGATGTCATGTGTGCAAATGATTACTACTTGAATTCAAGGATTTGAAAAGAAGGCAACCAAACAAGGCCCTTACTCATTAAGGGTAAAGTTGTAAAGAAAATGTATTCTTTTATTTACTTAGTATAAATAGTCTTATTTTATCATTTGGAAGACTTAGACTATGTTGAATAAGAAATTGTCAAATTGTAGTATCTTCTTAGTGAGTAATTAAGGCGAACTTTTAGAACTGTTAGTTGACATGTTTGCTTGATTAATTGAAGGTTGCCCATTTGTTGTTCTTAGTTTCCTTCAATTTTCTTGCTAAGCTTTTATTTGGGTTGTTGAAATCAATTGAGAGGTGAGGGTTTTAGTCCCTTGTTGCCCATAATTTTAATAGTTTGAATTTAATTCACATATCATTCTATCTTTGTTCCCTCTTCTTTTTCTTTCTTGTTTGATCTTTATCATTACTGGTATGCTCAAAGTCTTTACTTATCTTGTCTATGTATTATTAGACCCAGGTGCCACATTGTCATTTTGTGACGCCCTATGTAGCCATGAAGTTTGGGATCAGTCCAGAATTTCTTTTCGAACCTTTTAGTGTTTCCACTCCTACTGGAGAATCTATTCTAGCAAAAAGAATCTATAGGGGTTGTCCAATATCATTTTACAATAAAGATATCTTAGCTGACATGGTTGAGTTAGACATGGTAGATGTTGACACCATTCTAAGCATGGACGGGCTTCATGCTTGTTATGCCTCCATAGACTGCAAAACCATAGTGGTCAAGTTTCAGTTTCCTAACGAGCCAGTCTTAGAGTGAAGAGGTAGCTTAGGTTTTCCTAAGGATAAATTTATCTCATATCTCAAAGCTAGAAAGTTGATTTACAAAGAGTGTATGTATTATCTCGTCAGAGTCAAAGATTCTCGTACCAAACCAGATGGTGTATGTACCATCTAGTCAGAGTCAAGGATTCTCGTGTCGAGGCACCATCTCTCCAGTCTGTTCCAATCGTGAATGAGTTCCCAGAAGTCTTTCTTGATTATCAACTTGAAGTCCCTCCTGATAAGGAGATAGACTTTGGGATGGACACCCTCTCAGATACTCAGCCTATATCTATTCCTCTGTATCTTATGGCTTCTTTAGAACTAAAAGAGTTAAAAATACAGCTGAAAGACCTCCTAGATAAAGGTTTCATTAGACCAAGCGTCTCACCTTGGGGTGATGCAATTCTCTTCATGCATAAAAAGGATGGGTCTCTTAGAACGTGCATAAATTACCATCAGTTATATAAGGTCACAATAAAGAACAAATATCCTCTTCCCAGAATTGATGACCTATTTGACCAACTCCAGGGTGCTACTTGTTTCTCCAAAATAGATCTCAAATCTGGGTACCATCAGCTTAAGTTAGAGAAAGAGGCATCCCTAAGACAACTTTTAGAACCTGCTATGGTCATTATAAGTTCTTGGTCATGTCATTTGGACTAACGAATGCACCAACGACTTTCATGGATCTTATGAATAGGGTGTTGAGGCCATGCCTAGATATGTTCATCATTGTGTTCATAGATGACATCTTGATCTACTCTCATAATGAGAAGGAGCATGCTGACCATCTTAGAATTATCCTTCAGACCTTTAAGGACCAATAGTTATGTGCCAAATTCTCCAAATGTGAGTTTTGGTTAGCATCCGTGGCATTTTTGGGTCATATTGTTTCTGGTGAAGGCATTCAAGTTGATTCTCAAAAGATTGATGCAGTAAAAAATTAGCCAACGCCCACAACTCCAACAGAGATAAGGAGTTTCTTGGGTTTGGCAGGTTACTACAGGAGTTTTGTAGAGGGTTTTTTTTTTCTATATCATCTCCCTTGACTAACTAACCCAGAAGAAGGTTGAATTCACATAGTCTGAAGCTTGTGAGAAGAGTTTCCAAAAGTTGAAAACTAGGTTGACTACAACTCTGGTCTTATCCCTACCCGGGGGAGCTGATGGCTTTGTTTTATATTGTGATGCTTCGAGAGTTGGGTTTGGATGTGTATTGATGTAAAGAGGTAAGGTGATAACGTATGCCTCTAGATAGCTTAAGACTCATGAGAAGAGCTACTCAACTCATGACCTAGAGCTTGCTGATATGGTGTTTGCTCTCAAAATCTGGAGACACTATCTTTATGGTGGGCATGCACATGTATTTACAGACCACAAATGCTTGCAGTATGTTCAGCCAAAAGGAGCTGAACTTGAGATAGAGGAGGTGGTTGGAGCTGTTGAAGGATTACGACATAAGCATCCTATATCCCCTAGATAAAGCTAATGCAGCTGCCGATGCTCTTCGTAGGGTTGACCATGGGGAGCACTATACACATTGTGGATGGAAAGAAAAAACTAGCTTAGGAAGTGCATATGCTAACACGCTTGGGGGTGCAGATTGAAGATTCTGATGAGGGTGGTGCCATTATAAAAAATAGGGCAGAGTCATCCTTGGTGGTGGAGGTGAAAGAAAAGTAAGACCAGGATCCTATCCTTCTTCAGCTGAAAGAAGATATTCAGAAGAAAAAAGTATTAGTGTTTGCAATAGCGGGACATGGAGTCCTGAGAGACCAAGGTAGGTTGTGTGTACCAAGTGTTGATAGCCTTAGAGACAAGATTCTAGCTGAGGCTCACAACGCCAGATACTCTATTCACCCAAGTGCAACAAAAATTATAGAGATTTATGAGAGGCTTATTGGTGGGGTGACATGAAGAAGGACATTGCAGAGTTCGTGGCCAGATGCTCGAATTGCCAACAAGTTAAGGTGGAGCACCAAAGACCTTGCAGTGTTGCCCAGAATATTGAAATTCCAGAATAAAAGTGGGAGATGGTTAACATGGACTTCATAACAAGTTTACCTCGATCTTGCAGGCAGCATGATTCGATATAGGTCATAGTAGACAGAATGACCAAGTCAGCTCACATCCCACCTGTCAAGATGACTAACACAGCTGAGGACTATGCCAGACTTTACATTAAGGAGATTGTTAGATTGCATGAGGTCCTTATATTCATTATTTCTGATAGAGGAGCCCAGTTCACAACACAATTTTGGAAGTCCTTTCAAAGAGGGCTTGGTATAAAGGTGAATCTTAGTACAACCTTCTATCCCTAGATAGACAGGCAAGTGCATCAGGCCATACAAACTCTTGAGGATATGTTGAGGGCATGCATTCTAAACTTTAAAGGTAACTTGGATGATCATTTACCCTTGATCGAATTTTCTTACAATAACAGTTTTCAAGCTAGCATACAAGTGGAACCATATGAGGCCCTTTATGTGAGGAGGTGTAGATTGCCTATTGAGTGGTTTGAAGTTAGAGAGGCAGGATTGATAAGACCTGATTTAGTCTACCAAGCCATGGAAAAGGTGAAAGTTATTTAGGAGAGACTAAAGACTTCCCAAAGCCAGTAGAAGTCTTATATCGTTGTTAGAAGGAGAGATTTGGAATTTGAGGTAGGTTATTGGGTATACCTGAAGGTCTCACCAATGAAGGGAGTTATGAGATTTGGAAAAAAGGGGAAGCTCAGTCCTCGATATATTGGCCCATACTAGATTATTAGGAAGATTGGTAACATGACATATGAATTGGAATTGCCACCAGAGTTAGCTACTATTCATCCAATATTCCACATTTCTATGCTTAAGAAGCGTTCGGGAGACCCTGCACTGGTTGTAACTTTAGAGAGTATTGGAATAAATACAACTTGACATATGAAGAGATCCCAGTTCAGATACTAGATCGACAAATTCGTAAATTGAGGACGAAGGAGATTGCTTCTGTTAAAGTATTATGGAGGAGCAATTCATGTATGAAGCCACTTGGGGAGCAGAGGCAGATACAAAAGCTAGATACCCACACCTATTCATGCCTTAGAATGATGAGCATAAAGGTAATAGTTCTTATTCCTACCATTGAATTGAGATGCACCAATAAACATAAGTAATAAGACAGTTGGATAGCTTCTTGTTGATAAACTACTTCAAGAGTAGCAAACATGCTAATATTCCCCAGTTTCACCTTCATTCAAGGTCGAATGATCCCAAGGGGAAGATATTGTGACACCCCACAACTCTATCCTCATACATACCTATGTGTTAAGCCTCACCCTTATGTGTGGGAAGTGTATTAGGCGAATAAGAGACTGCTAGTACTTAGTTGAGTTTAAAATTTTCTTATCAGTTGACTTTCTAGACTTATATTATGCAAGAGTCAATTTCAAATGATCATAAATCTTAGAAAACAAAGAATTAGAAGTCCTATGACAAACCAAATGAAAGTTGTTTGAATTTGCTTTCCAACACAACTAGTTTCACCTCATTTGGAGTTCGGAGTTAAAAGTTATGGCCGTTTTACTGAAGACTGCCAGAACAAAGGTTCAATATGAGACCTCTTTACATGTCGTAAATCAGAGTATGACTCGTCTACTAACTCGTCGAAAAATTATGAAAACTTTACATTTTTAGCCCCAGACTTTATGGACCCATCTATGGGTCGTAAAACTCTCTATGGGTCGTAAAATTGGGCTCGTATAGAATTTCAGAGATCGCAAATTTTGCCCGAAAGTTTATGAAAGGTTCTCTACAGATCATAGAAGGTCTCATAAGTGATTCGATCAATGATTTTAAAGAGGGTTATTTTCATCGTTTCTCACCTTTTTAAGCCTAAACTTGTTAGTTTTCACCTAATTAAACCCCTAGAATGTACTTATTCATATCATCATCTTTAAAACCCTCCAAGAACTCAGAACGTTGATTCAAAGGGGAAAAAACTAGGACTTCCAAGAATCTTCTTCAATTCTTTCAAGAAACTAGTTTCCAAGATATGTAAGACCCTAAAAAAGTTATCCTCAGATTCTATCCAAGATCATATTTATAAGTTGAGATCAAGTTTTCTCCATTACTAGCTAATTTCATCAAAATACTTGTTCAGACATTCTTCTTGATAAAAATAATATCTTTTACTAATTTTAGCACTAAGTTAAGCTATTGAGACAAAATTTACAGTTATTGTTGTATTTATGAGAAGCCTATATCTATTTCATGAAAAGCTATAATGTTCATAGTTTGAGTTAAGTTTAAAGAGTACTTAAAGCTTTGTATTTGCATGATAGATGAGTAATACAATTGAGTTTTTGACACACTTGTAATGATACTACTTTCAGTCACAGAAAAGATACAAGTTGTGAAAAGTCTAAGAAAAGTTAACGTTGGGCTAAGTCCCAAAAAATTAAAGAGACATTTTGAGAACTCTTACTCTTAAGTTATGAGCACTATAAAAGTTATTTTGGGAGTAGTATTGAGCATCAATATGAGTGAGAATAATAATAACTTGAACTCATAAACTTCGTAGCCAGCGTGGGATAGGATTGTACCAAGAGTACAACTCCTCACTTGCCACTGAGATGACCCAGTTTTGGGATGGATCCACTCCCCTCATTTTCATTCCTTACCCTGGCAAAGTATGGGACGACTGTAGAAGCGTGAGAAAGATGTTGTATCATCACAAAGCTCATAGTGATGGTTGTCGATTAGAGAAACTTCCCAAGCTAAAGTAAACTAGTTTCTACATACAGGGTTTCAACATATGCTCTACTTTCAGTATGCACTTCATTTATTACTTATGCTATCCTGTTTTGAGACATGTTCTGATTACTTGAGTACAGTGCCTTATCCTAAGTCCCCATTTTAGCTATTTTACATACCGTATATTCCACGTATTAGCGTTCTTTGGACCTACATTGTTTTATTATGCAGACGTAGATGACAAAGTTCCTCAGCAGGCATTTCATTGAGGACCAACATTTTTCATCCAGCTATTGGTGAGGTTTCCTACCAGTTAGAGGCTTTGGAGTTTCTATTTGTGCTTTCTTTTTTTGTATTTATTTTCAGTAGTTGTTCAGACCACTCTGGTTAGAGGTTCCATAGACTTTATGTTAAAAGTCTCAGATCTTCTTTTCATTTGTTGTTGAAACATTTTTACTATTTAGTTTATTCAAATATTTTGGTATTCTTAGCTTATTATATTTAAACCTCTCCTTTATTATTTGAGTCTTTCGATGAGTATAGTAGCCAGGCCAAGTGGTTCTCTCGGGGCCAAAAATGGTTCTGGCTGTCGGCCACATCTAGTGTGTGAACTCGGGTCATGACAGTAAGATCCAGTAGACCTAGTCTACAAGTTGGGTCAATGACCCATATTCCTTTCGACGATCGTAGAATATGTTTCATGCTTTTAGGCCTAAAAATATCACCTCAATATTTGTTTTAACAAATTAATAGGATGAACCTGTACAAGGTCCATGACCTATAAAAAGTAATCATGGATCCAAACTTCAGAAGTTAAAAATTCTGTGTAGTTTCCACTTGGGCACTACATGACTCATACAAGGGTCAATGACCCATAAAACCTCGGTCATAAACCCAAGGCCAAATTTTCTCAAATTCTATGAGAAGAATTTTATGGCCCGTAAAGTTAACCCCGACCTGTTGATGGGATTTCGTGGTTTGCTCAAGTTGTTTAATGAAGGGTCAGTTTGTCTTTTCTCATCTTTTTCTAATCAAACTCTGGATGTTTTGGAGTTATTTTATGTCCCTTATAAATATTTTTCTTCGATTATCACTTAGAATTCCTTGAAAGTAAAGTTGGAAAGGAGAAAATTTAGGGATCAAGCGTTTCACCAAGGTTCTTCACATTACAAGTAAGTTTTCATTTTCAGGTATGCAAGGTTATCATAGCATTAGATTGAGTTCGTCCACTTGCCCCACGTCCAAGTTCCATTTTTAATGAGTATTGAGAGAAGTGCAAATCTAGTTTTTGAATTTCAATTAAGTTCATTCTTCTTCTATTGAGATTTATATAATTACGCATTAACATTATTATTATTATTATTTTACTGTTGAAATCATTGTTTGTGGTAACTTTTCGATGAACCCTAGTTGAGTTGATGATCATGATTTTTTCATACATTACTTGATGTTGAGATTCATATTTCATGCATTAAACAAAGTATTATTTTCTAGCATGGCTACGCATTTTTGAGTTAAGATAATGACTTTCTACTTATCGATGAAAAGAATGAATTTAATCAATATTATATACGTATTTTATTGAGTTTTCAAAGAGCGTGCACAATGACTTTAAATGAGTTTGAACATTAAGTAAATGACCTTTTTGAGAAAGACTTTGATAATTTTTGAAGCATATTTTAAATAAAAGAGCATGATGAATTTATATGAAATTGAATTAATGAAAACGTCCATTGGGAGTTCCTGAGATGATTTGAAATGTTGATAGATATGAGAACATGTTTTGGGAGTAGTATTGAACACCAATTTAGATAAGAGTTCCATAAACTACTTAGCCAGCATAGGATGAGGCCATGCCTCACATGTCCTGATAAAAGACTTTAATTGGATCCATTGATGTTATGTCCTTTACCCTGGCAAGGTACTAATGAATGTGCCAATGAAATCACTTCATTGTATCATCATTCACTCATATGGTGATGGTTGTTAGTTAGATAAACTCCCTAAAAATGATAATTAATTTTATATAATTGAATTGCATATGATTGAGTCAATTTAAAAAGGATTTCTATATTTTTAAATTTGCATATCATATTGAGTTGAGTTGAGCTTTATTCTTGTCATTAAGCTTTCTTTTGAATTTTGTTCTATTCTCTTATATACTGTGCATTCCACGTACTGATACCACTCGATATTGCATCACTTTATGATGCATATATAGGTATTAGAAATTCTCAACAAATTTCATTGAAGATCTAATGGAGTTCCAAATAGTGGTGAGACCACCTTACTTTTAGAGGAATCTTTTTTTATTGTAGTTTGTTTCTTTCTAGTGTCTTGAGGCAACCTTGAGATTGTCTTGGCACCTTTTGTGAGTTGATAAAGGCTTCATAATCAGAGTCAGATAGAGTTAGATTGGACTTTATTTTTCTTTCAGAGTTAATTTTGAAACTATTATTGTTTATTTGAACTGAAACATTAAGTTATTTTAATAAGAAAGTCTTGAAAATTATTTTATATGATGAGTTAAATGCTCACTAGAGTATTATTTTTTGATTTGATAGAGTCTACTGAATGAATAAGTGAATTGAGCCAAATTGTTCACTTGGGAACCAACAATTATTTTTGATGCCGACCACACTAAGGTACCCTCTTAGGGTATGACAGGATTGTTCTCTCAACCTGGCCATTGGTTTGATGGTGAACACCAATGCTTAACTATGGTACACTTCTTTGAACAATCTCTAAAAATGTGAAGTAAATTGAGTATGATAATTTAATATGAAAGATAATAGTACTCTATGCAACCTCATAAACTCTCGAATATACAATTTGACATAATCCTCAACACCACAAGAAATCTTAACCGATAGAAAATGAGCTGATTTCATTATTCTATCCACACCAATCAGCCTCGAACCCAGCAAGAAAACTTTATCACATGTTCATACTCAAATACTATCAAATAACCTTTTCAAATTGATATGTGGCCTTTTCATACTAGACATAGATTTAACTTTTTTTGGCTTAGCTATAAGTAAAACCTCTCAAAGAAGAGAGGTTGTATTCTTTTTCTTGTAAACCAAGAAACACTGTTGCTGAGTTCTTATGAAACAAGATATGCCATCTGCTTTTGTTTCTTTATTTCTTTACAAATGTATATACTTCATTTATACCCATTGATTCAGCCGAAAGAAAGGGAGCTTCAGCAATCATAATCCTATTTTGATTAGTGATATATATGAATTAGAAAGATAGATTCATCGTTTTTTTTTTTTTTTTTGAATCGTTTTTTTTTTTCCCTTCAAATTTTATTGTCAACTAAAATAACAAAATTTTCTATACATAAATTAAATAACTTTATTTCTATTAATTATATCTCTCCTAATATAATCATATATTCATTTTCTAAATGAGAGAACTCTTGAACAACCAACACTTTTCTACGTGCACCATAATTGATCTAATCACCATAAGTTTTTTTTTCTAAAAATAAATAATTTTTTTTTTACTTATTTTCTGATATTTATAGTCAAAAAAAGTTTTCCAATAACATTTATAATAATCAAGACAAATACTATGCAAGTGATGTTGAGGAAGCATATGATAAGACGATTGGCGAATTGGAAAGAGACAATCAATTTGTAATGCCATTTATGAAACTTATTTTTTTCTACTTCTACTAACAAACTTATTTTCTTAATTTTTCAAAGAACCTAATATTTTTAAAAATATTTTAATTAATTAACCATAAATTTTTTTGAATATATTTAGAAAAGATATTTTCCTCTGTATCCATGACACAACCAATGCCAATCTCAGCAAGTTTAAGGTCCTTATTTTTTTTATTAATTGATACATATAAATTGAATTCTTATAACATATTTGATGTAATCCTTTAAATGAAGTTTGGAGAGGTAGAATATACACGAAATTATGAAGTAGAAATTTAGACAATGTAAATTTCAATGAAACATATATAGTATAAAGTTAGAAAATAAAATCTAATATAACATAAGAATATTAATATTGGTTCATGATCATCGTTAGAATACAAAAGAAGATATTAAAATAAATAACCACATAAGAAAAGATGCTAAATTAGTTAAATAAGTACTATTCCATTTCTCAATTATTACAACAATTCCTGTATTAAATGAGGTAAAAAAATATTTTATATCTACCCAATATTTCTATTTAAACTTATCAATACATGAGAACTTTTTAATAATATATAGAAGAATTAGAATATGCGAGATATGAATATGAAGTTGAATATGTTTGAACCAGACCACAATATATACTTTTGGAAGAAAGGGGAAACCCTAAAAGAAATAAGCCCCAAATTATTACTTTAGTAACCTTAAGGTGAAGATTAGGGATGGCGCTGTGGGGGGCGGATGTGAGTGCGGGTGCGGATGAAGGGAAGATTTAGAGCTATGCAGGGTGGGGTGGCACGGGTTTAAAGTTATGTGGGGCGGGACAGGTTGAAGTAGTTATTTTTTAAAATTAATGTGGGGCGGGGTGGGTTGAGTTTAAAATATCAAATAGGAATATGAAGAAAATTAGATATTCGTTCCTAGTAAAAATTAAAGATATAAACTTTTATATTAAACATTGACTTTAATTTTATTCTTTTTCAAAAAATTTAAATTAGACATGTCGGGTAAATTGTTAGTTGTTAAATATTAATTAGAAACTTTTAATTAACAATTAAGAAATAATCATTGAAATGTCAACTAAAAATAGTTTATTAGTGAATTCTTTTGAAAAAATATGAATTTTAATTTTTCATATTAAATTCAATTAAAAAATTAAAAAAACTTAAAAATTTAAACGGTGCGGATCTATGTGGGGCGTGGCGTGACGAATTGAAAATGGAAAAAGTCAGCATGCAAGATGGGGTTGGATAGTTTAAAAAAATTACGAGTTATGCTCAACCTGCTCTGCCCCGCCCCACCCCGCCCCGCCCCATTGCCATCCCCCATGAAGATGGCCTGAACATACAGTTGTGATCCGCGGTCTGAATTGGTCTGGTCAAAATACAACTACTATACAAGTAAAAGAACACAATACATATGTTGTATTCGCATTTTCCCCTTCTCTTCCTTTTCACTTCCTTCGTATCCACAAAATCAAAAAGGACTGACCAAACCACTACTTTGTCACCTTGTGTAAATTCAAAACTTATGGTATCTCTCTTCTAATTTATGTAATGCTTTTCTTTAGTAAAATCAAAAAATATATTTTTATATTTACTTATAAGTCAACTTTATATTTTTGACTAGACATCAACGCCCATGCTATCGCGAGCCCAATATTTGTTATTTTTTAATTTTAATTTAGGTTACAATAGAAGAATCATAAAAAATTAGGATATACCCTCATGCTGCTCAAGTAGGCATGACGACCTGCTGCCTGCTTGAGCAACTTTAATTATTATGATTAGTAGTATTTTTTAACATAAAAAATAAGACAAACAAATTACAATAGAAGAACCATAAAAAATTACCGATATACCCTCAAGCTGCTCGACCTGCTGCCTGCCTGAGCAACTCTAATTATCATGGTTAGCAGTATTTTTTAATACTAAAATAAGCTATAACAAATTATAACGGAAGAACCATAAAGAATTATGAATATACCCTCAAGCTGCTCGACCTGCTGCCTGCTTGAGAATTCTAATTATCACGGTTAGCAATATTTTTTAACACTAAAAATAATCCATATAAATTACGACGGAAGAACCATGTAAAATTACGGATGTACCCTCAAGTTGCTCAAGCAAGCATGTCGACTTGCTGCTTGCTTGAGCTGCTTAACTCCCTCTTATAAGGTAATAAAAATAAGCCATATAAATTACGACGGAAGAACCATGTAAAATTATTAATGTACCCTCAAGCAACTCAAGCAGACATGTCGATGTCACGACTCGGACCTAGGGCCTACACGTGACATGGTGAATGAGAACCCGAAAAATCCCCAAACAAGCCTCAAGATACCAAAACTCGCATCATCGGTTCGAAAGCGTACACAAGGTAAACACATTGCTCTACAGGGCGGGAAAGTAGGACTCACTCTATGGGGGACAATTCGAGACTTAGGATCTTTCCATCACAACATATAGCCAAGCCATAAATCACATAACCAACTCACATACGGTAGTCAGAAATAGCCAACCCATAACATAGGCTTTAGTCATAACACATAGCATAAATCGTAAGGAAGTTTACAAGGTGTCCAACAATGCCTCTACATAGATAGATCAGGGGCCGAAACATTTCCCGAGCTCACCTTCAATACTTAAGGAAACGAAAGTATCAAAGGTAGATAGATGGTGGATCATTCTTGGAAGATAGGACTCACCACTACAAATAAACTTGGAATCCGAGCTAAGCGTCAAGTGGTGGATGATCAAAGTCCTCGGTCCCTACATGGTGAAATCACGTAGGCAAGAGTATGCGTTAGTACGTTTGAATGTCTAAGTATGCAAGATGCAAGGCATGAACTTACAAAATCTGCATATCAAACTAAGATGACAAGGGCACATAATATAGAAAGAATCGAATAGCAACGGATGTCACATAACAAGGTGCTATGAAATTTATGATGCATAAAATGTAAATGATGCTCATATATATATTGGGGATGTGACCTCAACCGACATAAGTAAGACCAAGTGAGTTGCTACTTGGAATCTTGATGAAAACCCCTCACCGGTAAAGAGGTGGTCTACTTGCCAAATGTAAATCATACTTCACCTTACGGGCAATCCATTTCATATGAAGCAACCTTCCTTACGGGCAACCCCATTTTGGATATGATTTTCACATATAACAAATCATATCAAATTATTTCTTCCCCTTATGGGCAGCCCCATTTTGGAGGTATCTTCCCTTACGAGCAACCCTATTTTGGAAAGGACCATATGCTAGGCACATAGTTTAAGGGAAGAAAGAGGACCCTCATTTCATTGGTTCTAGGTCGTCATCCCACAAGAACACTTGTAATATTTAGTTATACATGCTTTCAAAGAGATACAAGTCTTATCAAAACGTTTCAATACACAATTAGGCTTAAAAGCTAAACACCATAATAATTCATACTTAGGATCAAATGCCAAAACATAATTCTTAGTCATAATATTCATGCATAGGAATAACCCATTCATATGCAAAATGATGCAAGTACCCAAAATGGTCAAAGAGCCATAATCAATAGACATATATGTGATTACATGCATGTCATAACCAATATCATATCAAAATCATATCATAAAACATAATTGGGTTTAACCCATAACATAATTTCTCAAAATAGTCCAATGTCATGAATGCAAATGCTATGAGGAAGGCATGGTAACTAGGATTAAATCTAAAATCAATAATATAATATGAAATTGAAGTAAATACACCATTAAATCCACATTTAAATCCAACATAAGATCACCCATGCATAAACAAGTCTTAAAACGGGCATACATATACGTAATTTCATAAACCAATATAAATCATCATTTTATAATTCAAATTAACTTAAAATCAGTAACTAAATATAAGCCATATACTATTTGAACTTAAGGAATCATATTATTCAAAATCCTAATTTAAAGTAAGCTAGAAATTCATGAAAATTGCTTGAAATAGTTTGGGTCTCCTTGATTAGAAGGTAATCAGGGATCAAACCCACATACCTTCACTAAAATGAAGAAACCCCAAAGAATTTTGAAGAAGAGTTGAGTTCCTTAGCCCCCAAGTTGAAATTCCCAAGAGTTTGTTTGGGAATTGTTTTGAGAGAGTTCAAAATTAAGAGGGATGAGTTTGAATATTTGAAACAGGTTTTAGGTCTTTAGATGACCATAGAATAGCATAGGAATCCCCAAAAGACAAAAGAATTAATCGAAATTACGTAAATGTCAATTTTACCGGAAGTCATTTGACTTGAGGGCAAACGGCCCGTGTGGCACTCCATGGATCCGTGTGGAGTGCCCGTGAAATGACACTTAGAAAATTTTCTGAAAATTTCAGTCTTGAACCAACACTTAGAATTTTTCGCATGAGTCCACCAAATGGACACCTTTCATGAGCCGTGTGACGCCATACAGTCCATCTCCCAAACCTTAGGAAAATTTCGTAAAAAAGTTACGAGACGGTGACCCCATACTTAGAATATTCACTTTGGAGACTCCACGGGGAGCCTCACGAGCCGTCTGATGCCACACGACCCGTGTGATTGGGCATGTGGCCTCACTTAGCCCAAATGGTAGGGTTTTCAAGCTTAAGCCATCCCACGGCTCCTCCACACGATTCGTGAAGTGTCACACGGCTCGTGTGGGGTGCCAGTGAGGTGTGGAATTAGCTTGCAACACCACCCCAAGGTCAACATGCAAGATTTGAGGCCAAGTGTGGTCTCACTTGAGGCCACGCGGCTCGTGTGACACCACACTGGCCGTGCACTCTCTCTTGAGACACACTTGGTCCAAATCTTTGCCGAAATGAGATTTCTCAAGGTCCAACGACATCGTACGATATTCGGATCATTACAGTCGACCTGCTGTCTGCTTCAGCTGCTTAACTCCCTCTTATAAGATAGTATTATGACTTATCTTAGATTTTAAATTTCAAATTTTCTTCTTCTACTCTCTAATTTTGTTCCCAGTCAAATATGTTCATGTGAATTTATACAAAGAGAATATATCTTTTATCTACTGAGGTTCTTTTGTTTTCCGAATTATAGTATTAATTATGCACACATTTTACTTGAAGTATTATTTATATTCAGATATTTAAAATAAACAGTTTCAATCAGTTTCAATATGTAAACACCATAACTATTATACTTCAAGTAAAATCTTAGTTAAATATTGCATCAACAAACTATTAGACAATTTTTAAGTCTAAAAAAAATAGTGGTAGTTAAAATATTTAAAGATATAAGAAAATACTTTGAATTTGATAAAAATAAAGCGAAACTACCTAAACTACATTACAAAATTATCTTAACAGAAACAATTGTTAGACGTTATTAGAAAAAAATGCACTCATCATCTTTTTTCAATTTTTGCAAAAAATATTATTAATTCTTGATGACTAATACGATCGAGAAGTAAATATTGTCAAAATAAAAGGAGAAAGAATTTGGATAGCTAATAGTTGGAGAAAGAGAGAGATGAAATTTTTGCAAAAGAAAAAGTATATGGAAGTTGGAATGAACTTTAATAGTAAATTTGTCTTTAAAAGAGTTTGAATGAGATTAAAACTTCATCAAAAATTTGATCATTTAAAACCCTTTAAGAGATTTTTAAGTAGAAAAATCACACCTACTTAATGATATGAAGTTTAAACTATTCAAATTCAGATCTCCATTAAGTGCAAAGTCCTGCAAGTCCTTGATGGTATTCGTTCTTAATAATGATGTTAGAGATAAAATTTAATTCTAGATATTTAGTTTGGAGTCTATTCTTGAGAATGAGTATTCGAATATCGGAGTATTTGAGTTCTTGATGGTATTCGTGCTTGACGGGTCTCCTATTTTACACATCATTCGAGGACGAATGATCCCAAGAGGGAGATAATGTAACATCCCAATTTTTTTAAGCTAAGACTGAGTCATCCTTGATATGATATAGGATTTCAATTGATAATTCCTAATTGAATATATGTGTTAAAGTCAATTTCTTAGTTTGGAAATAGAATTGGAGATGATCTAAGGTTACAGGAACCCTGTAGTACGAAGTTAAGCTAAAAACTTTCGTAGCGTTTGAGTTCTAATGTAAAATTTTATAAAAGTTAGGTGGACCAATGACTTTTAGGAGTCGTTTGGTGTGAAGGATTAATGTATTTAATCCCATGATAAAAATATAGTGGACCTTAAATTGATGTTTGGTTGGCAAACCCGGGATAACTTATCCCAGAACAAATAAATAGTACCTACTGCTACAAAAACTGTTAAAGGAGACCTAAAAAAGAGACCTCATGAGGTCTCTTTTACACAAAAAGAGACCTCAAAAGAGACCTCACTGTTAGGTCCCTAAAATATCGGTGACTTATTTGTAGAGACCTCACGAGGTCTCCAAATAGAGACCGCACGAGGTCCATAATTTTTTTCTGAATTTTTCAAAAAAGAGACCTCATGTGATCGCCACTTTATTATTTATTTTTATTTTATATTTTTCTAAAGGAGACCTCATGAGGTCACAATCTTATAATTTATTTTTGTTTTATATTTACAAAAAGAGATTTTATGAGGTCTCTATACGTTATTAAATTTATTTAAATTCATATAAAATAGAGATATCTTGAGGTCTTTTTTCTTAACAATATACAAACAAAAGAGTGATCTCTTGAGGTCTCTTTTTAACAATATACAAACAAAAGAGCGACCTTATGAGGTCTTTTTTTACAATATACAGACAAAAAAGTGACCTCATGAGGTCACTTTTCTGGAAAATAAAAAATGTAGCAAAGTGACCTCATGAGGTCTCCTTTTTGAAAAAAAAAAATTGACAGCTTATTGCTACTTTTGCAACTTTCCACCTGTCATTTAATTCAATATATATTTTATGCAGCCAAATCAAACTCAAAGAGTTACCAGTAATACAACAAAATACATTTACTAAATATTCTATTATCATCTCAATGTGAAAATCAACTTAAAAGTGATTCAAAATTGAACCAAAAAAAATCTAAAAGTCATAAACCACATAATGAGATTTCAAAGTTATCATATATTCACAAACCATATAACAAGTCTCATAAAATAACTATGAAGTAAGAAATTTAGACTAGTTCAACTTTAAACTTCACTAACGTTGCGGCGTGTTTGCCCACATGATCTTCCTCATCTTCTTCACACTAGACTCATCTATCAAATTTCTTTGTTGACCTTATACTGGAGGTTGAGTAGGTTGAGACTGAGAAGGTTGAAGAGGGCAAACGACATTACTAGGACAAGGGAGAATTCCTCCCCTCCCCCCTGCCCCCCCTCCCGAAGCAAGTAATACATCTAATCGGTCTTTAGACCCTCATACTCTATGTCCCTTTGCCTTTCCCTAGCCTGCGAAGCTTTCACTTGGCTAGATAACAATCTTCTTTTCCATAACCAAACTATTCCTTGATTCATCATCAAGAGAACTACCTAGGCCTTCTAGCTCAGAATGATATTCATGAAAGGCTCATTGTGGCATGTTATAAGCATACTCATATCTACTGGGACCACCAACTGAGTCTAGCCAAATTCTCTCAGCTTGTTCTTGGCTAAGTGGCTTGCCTCGAATATCTTCCGGCGGAGTCTGACAAAAATCCTCTAAAACTTGAAAATATCGATTTTGAATTGAATGGTAATAATATTAGATAAGAATATAAATTTAGAAAATAAAGTAAACTATTAGTTTACATGATATGCATATATTTATTATGGAGAGTAAATTACAGAGTCTCACTGAAAGAAAATTTTGGTTTGGTGAGGTAAGAGCCAGTCACTACTCATTCACATATAACATTGAGCGTAAAAGCGACACAAAAGCCAATTAGAATCTAATTCTAGAAATCTGTTTGCATACAGGATGTTACCAAAGAATAAAAGGACAAATTTAAACAGAATTCTAGCAATATAAAGGCAAATACTCGGCTATTCCCAAGAAATGGCAGGCCAGTTTGGAAGATAGAAATGACAAACTGAAGACTATTAAGACTTCTCGGGTGGTTCAGACAAAAGACAATCAAACCTCATTTATTTATTTAAGAAAAAGCACCAAGGGGTTATCAGACAGACTTCTAGATAATCCGGAGAGAAGTAATCGAATAATGTAATAGGAGAATAGAAGCTTACATAGGTTTGTTGAGCTCGTGGCTCAACTCAAACTTCTGGATCTTCATGATTTTTCTTATTCATTGTATGTGTAGCCGTAAATGCCTCAGCCTGAGTTACCAGCTTCTCCAACTCCTTTTCCTACAAATAAAATTATTTAAATTCTAGAATAATTGAATATTAATGCCTACAATATAAATGACTTAAGAAAAATGACACATACCAATTTTCTTCTTACAGTTCCTTGACTCTGAGCCCCGGTTGTGTGTAGAGAGCCACCTTTAGTAGATGCTCTAGCCTTCTTACCGATCTCTCTCATCTGCTTGAACCTTGGATTACTCTCCCAATGGTTAAGTAGTTTTTCCCAATCCTTGGATAGAATCCATCGAGGCTTTTTATTCTTTTTAAGAGCTTTCTCAAATAAACCAGAGAGTAAATGTCCTGCTTTCTTATGAAAATTTGCACAAATTTGGATCTCATATTCTAGACGCTAAGCACACTTTTTCTGCAATGACAAGATAGTTTTTGTTGATATGTATTGTTGAAGATAAGTATTTAAGTAGAATTAAAGCAATAAATTTTAATATACCCTGAACTCCAAAAAAAATTCTCTTGAGATTGGCTGGCATCTTGCCCCAAGTAGGATAAGCATCTCTATAGAGATTTTTTATAATCTCAGAAATGATCCTCACAGCATCATCTGGATTAAACTGCAATACAAAATTAAAACACTTATGGTTAAAACTAAGGCAATTATAAGATGATTATAAACTAAAGATACTTTGTAAAAAAAAAGAGTAAATCTCTCATGTATAGCCATCAGGCTTAATGACAAGTCTGTTATGCATATCCCTCACACCAACTTGTGTAGGAACTTGATCGTTTGTAGCTGACTGGCCTATGGTAGGAGTGTTGGGCTCAGAACTATTGCCTTGAAGGTGAAGGCTTGACATACCAAGTTGCGAAGTAGATGCTGATGAAGGATGTGAGTCTGTAGAGGTGTGAGTAATTGCACGAGAGACACTAGATGACAGTCGCTAAGCCTCTGGAGGTAAATGAGTGTACCCATGTGGGGTAGCACACCCCAACGTAGGCATCATCATAGGTGCTTGAGGGGGCAGCTAAGTATATTCTAATGGTGGACACATATTGGGTGACGAAGGATGAATCTATGGAGGCACTTGACTATTAGACTCAATATGCCTAGAATAGTAATGTATCGAGGTATCTCGTGGTGGGAGAGATGATGTGATATCTGATCTAATATGTATCCCCGTCGGTCGTCTATTAACCATACAATTTCTTCTTTTTTTTGTTTTTTTGGGGTATTATCAAAACAAGAGGGGGAGACTCTCTTTCAGCAAAATAACAGACAACAAAGAGGCAAAGCTCATAATTGACAACAACAACAACAACAACATACCCCAGTGCCTCAAAAGGCTCCCGCTCATTGCGGGGTGGGGGGGGTCGGATGTA
>JAABOM020077112.1:0-33610 GCA_011800125.2 Solanum clarkiae | reverse complement strand
AAAGTGAGATTGAAATGTTCTTTGAACATGTGAAGAGAAAATATTTGAATGTTGTGCGAAAGTGTGAGATTATAACTGTGGATGATTTTTATTTTTCTTTTTTAAAAGTAGAAGTGGATAGAAGAATTATCATATAGGACATAGCACTGTTTTAATTTATCGATGACATAATCTTAGATAGAAGATTAAAGAGGATACAATTTAGGGTAAAAGGCTAGTAGATAGGGTGCTTTGCCATGTTATTTGTTCATACTAGTAGTTGTAAATATGTGCGGGTAATAAAGGGTTCAATTCAAATCAACTTTAAAATATGCAACGCAATGAAGTCATACATAATTACAATAACTAAGATCAATTTGGATCATAATTGAAATAACCGATCATGAATTTTTATGAACCCTAGGTCACTTTGTGGATAAATTACTTGCAATTCATCAAAATCATGCAATTAAATAATAGTGCATACTTAATTGAGTAAATAAGCAATAATTTTGATCTTAAGTCATGCAATTGGAAGAGAATTCAATCGACTCAATACGGAGATCATGAGCCCTAAATAGCATTATATAAAATTCATAATAAAAATCATAAATTTCATGCAATCAACATTAATTCATATAAAAATAGATTAATAATCATGAACTAAATCATAATTGAAGAAATTGAGAAGACCCATCAAATTTATAGTTGACATTAGATGAAAAAGTGAAGATATCTTTGGGCTCCATAGATGGAAAGTACCCATGGATGGATACCCACATATTTTGGACAAGAAGTGAGAACAAACTTGAAGAAATTCTTGAATTTGATGAAGAATTTGGGAGAACTGTTTGATTTTCTTTAATGGGGATTTGAGAGCCTTTGAAGAGAAAATTTTTTGTATTTGGTGACTTGTGAAAGAATGAGGAAAATATTGGAGCTTGGATAGTTAACAAAATAGGATTTTAGTCCCAGATATGTCCAGGTTCATTCACTAATGAGTAGAAAAAAGTTTAAAGTACCCTACTTAAAAATTGAAATCGGACCAAAGTGGTAGACTAAGTCCATGATGCAAAGATGGTTCACCATAAGTCATTATTGAGCGAGGTCCTGTTTTAGTCATGTTACGACCTGGACCTAGGGTCTAGGAGTGACATGGCAAATAAGAACCCAAGAGCGCTCAAACAAGCCTCAAAGTATCTAAATTCACATCATCGGTTCGGAAGCGTATTCAAATAGTAAATACATAGTTTTAAGGGACGGGAAAGTGGGACTTACGCTATGGGGATATTATAGGGAAGGGGTTAACATAGATTCACATAACACATAGCACATAAAGAGTAAGGGGCGGGTAAGTATGGCTCACTCTATGGGGGCAATTCGGGACTTAGGATCTTTCACATCATATCATGAATCAAGTCATAAGATTCATAGCCAAAACACTTAGCGGTATCCAATAGATAACCACGCCTTTACATAAATCTTCAACCATAACACTTAGCATAAAAATGTAAAGGAGTTTACAAGATGTCTAACAATGCCTCTACTTATAAGATAGGTAGGGGGCCAAGATATGTCCCGGACTCACCCTCAAAGTAAGTAAGATATATGAATAGCACTCTAGGTAGAAGGATGGTGGATTGTCCTTGGAAGATAGACTCACCATAACAAGCAAAACTTGAGATCTGAGCTTAGCGTCATACGGTGGATGATCAAAGTCCTCGGTACCTACATGGTGAGATCATGTAAAAAAAGTATGCGTTAGTATGTTTGAATGTACTAAGTATGCGGGATGCGATGCATGTAACTTACCAAACCTGCACTTCAATGTTAGATCACAAAGGCACATAATATAGAAAAGATCGTATATCAAGAGAATAGTACACAATATGCCTTGAAACGATGATGCATGAAATGGAATGTTCATATATAATGGGGATGTGACCTCAACCAACATAAGTAAGACCAAGCGAGCTATTACTTGGAATCTCGATGAAATCCCCTCATCGGTAAAGATATTGTCTACTTGCCAAAGGTAAAACCATACTTCACCTTATGGACACCCCCATTTCGTATGAAGCAACCTTCCCTAAGGCACCCCCCATTTTGAATAGGATTTTCACATATATCATATCATATCATATCATTTCTTCTCCTTATGGGCAACCCCATTTTGGAGGCAACTTTCGTTACGGGCAACCCTATTTTGGAAAGGAACCAATGCTAGACATATAGTTCAAGGAAAGGGAGAGAGCCCTTGGGGATAGACTTAACACCCCCAATATATCAGTTCTAAGTTGTCATTTCACAAGAATATTTATACATATACATATATATGCTTTCAAAAGAGACAATAATCGTTTCTAAAACCATTTCAATGCGTTCTTAGGATTAAAAGACAAACATCATTCATAATAATTCGTACTTAGGCTCAATGCCAAAATCATAGCTCCTAGTGATAATACTCATGCATAGGGATAGCTCATTCATATACAAAATGGTGCAAGCACCCAAAATGCTCAAAGATCCATAATCATAGACATATATGTAATCACATTCTTTTCATAACCAATATCTCATACAAAATCATATGTATAAACATAATTGATATTAACTCACTTCATAATTTCCATAGAAATACCATGTTCATGAATGCATATGCGATGAATTATGTGAGGATAGCATGAGTAATTGAGATTCAATCTAAAATCATCAATATAATATGAAATTAAAGTTAAAACACGATTAAATCTACATTCAAAATCATAATATAATCACCCATGCACAACCAAGCCTTGAAAATGGGACATGCATATTCATAATTTCATAAACTCAACGTAATTCATCATATTATAGTATAAATCAACTTAGAATCAGTAAATAAACACAAACCATACATTATTTGAATTTAAGGGATCATAATATTCAAAACCCCAATTTAAAGTAAGCTAAGAACTCATAAAAATTACTTGAAAATATTTGGGTCTCCTTGATTAGAAGGAACCAAGGATCAAAGTCCACATACCTTCATCAAGATGAAGAAGTCCCAAGAGAAATTTGAAGAAAAATTGAGTTTCCTTGATTCCTAAGTTGAAAGTCGATAAGAGTTCTTTGAGAGGAGTTTGAGAGAGGCTTCCAATGAGAAAAATGAATTTGAATAGTTTGAATAGGGTTTAGGTCATTAGGAAGTTTTTAGATAGTTTAAAAAATCTCTAAAGACCACTAGGATAAACTAAATTTATGAAAATGCCATTAATGAAACAGATGGAAAAATTGGCCGTCACCACTTCAAGGGCGGGTTCACGGGCTGTGTGATACTACACGGTCCGTGTAAAGTGCTTGTGAACCAACACTTAAACAAACATTCATTTGACGAAAGTCTGGAACCATAACCCAACATTTAGAATTTTTTTGACGAGAAAGTTAGCCACATGGATGGGCCACACGGCCCGTGTGAAGCTACACAGGTTGTGTAGATGCCTATACCACTACACTTGGAAAAATTTTCATGATGAGGTTACGAGACGGTAATTTCATAATTAGAAGTATTTTCAATCTGGAAGCTATATGGTTGGCCATACAGCCTGTGAACTATCACACGGCCCGTGAAGGTGGCTGTGTGACCACACTTTGCTCCAAATGTGGATGTTTCAAGCTCAAGGCCATTGCATGGCCCTCCATACGGTCCGTGAGGTGTCACACGGTCCGTGTGGGGGTCCAAGTGTGAATGCCTTCGCCTGAAACTCTACACCAAGACCACCTATTCAAAACTAAGACAAAGTATCGCTTCAATGGAGGTCACACGGGCCCTGTGACCTCACACGGACAATGTAGTCTCCCTTGTGGTGACACTTGGTCCAAATTTTGCCTAAAACAACATTTTAAAGCTCTGAAGAAGTCGTATAATGTTCGGGTCATTACATCATCTCCCTTTGGAAACATTCGTCCCCGAATGTGCACGAACAAGGCTTGAAAGACTTGACTTAGAACATGGAACTTCCAAACACAAGGTACAATGTGCAATACATCATTTGAAAATTATAAAGTCCTTAAAATGCATTTCGAAACATATTAAAATCATTCAAAACATCACGAAGTCATTTTAATGCACATGTATGCATGTCATATCATGAGACTCAAGGATGAAAGTGTTAGGACCACTTACAAGAGAAAGAAATTAATACCTTAGGCTTGAGTAGATTGGAAAAAATGGGGATATCGTTTCATCATGTCTAACTCCACCTCCCATGTAGCACCCTCCACGTGTTGATTTCTCCACAGTACCTTTACTGAAGCTACATCCTTGTTATGAAGCCGTTTCACTTATCTATCAAAAATCTCCACCAGAATCTCCTCATAAGGCAAGTTATCCTCAACCTCAACACCTTCCAAAGGCACAATAGCGCTAGGATCTCCAACCATCTTTCTCAACATAGACATATGGAAGACTGGGTGGATAGAGCTCAAATCCGGAGGTAGCTCGAACCTATAAGCCACATTCCCAATAGGCTCAATAACCTCATAAGGGCCTACATACCGGGGGCTTAACTTACCTTTCTTAGCAAAATATATCACACACTTCATATAGGTGGGACCTTCACAAACGCCCAATCCCCAACGTGGAACTCAAGATCTCTTTTCCTAACATCCGGATAGGACTTTTGGCGACTTTGGGCCATCTTCAACCTCTCCCTAATCAACTTCACCTTCTCCATAACATCCAACACTATATCCGGGCCAACCAATGCCATCTCCCCCAACTCAAACCATTCCACGGGTGACCTACACCTTCTCCCATACAAGGCTTCAAACCGTGCCATACCAATTCTAGCATGGAAGTTATTATTATAGGCAAATGCAATAAGTAGAAGATGGTCATCCTAATTACCCTTGAACTCCAACACACAAGCCCTCAACATATCTTCCAAGGTTTGAATTATCCTCTTGGCTCCCATTGGTTTGAGGATGAAACGTGGTGCTTAACTTGACCTTAGTACCAAGTTCCCTTTGAAACGACCTCTAAAAGTGAGAAGTAAATTGGGTACCCCGATCTGAGATGATAAATCTAGGAACACCATGCAACCTCACCAATTATCAGATGTACAACCTCGCATAATCTTTGACACCAAAAGTAGTCTTAACAGGTAGGAAATGAGATGACTTAATCATCTGGTCGACGATCACCCAAATGGAGTCAAATTGCTTTTGAGTTCGAGACAAACCAACCACAAAGTCCATATTCACATCCTCCCATTTTCAAGTGGGAATATTGATGTCTCGAGCCAACCTACCGGGCCTTTGGTGCTCTACCTTCACTTGTTGGCAATTTGGGCATTCAGATAGAAATTTGGCTATGTTCTTCTTCATACCATGCCACCAACATACCTCCCTCAAATCTCGATACATCTTGGTGGATCCCAGGTGAATAGAATAATGAGAGTTATGGGCTTCACTCATGATTACCTTTCTAAGATCATCCACATCCGGAATACATAACTGATCTTGATACCGAAATACACCATCTCTCCCTTGGGAAAAAATCTCTATATTCTTCTTGACAACCATTTTTTTTAATTCAACCAAGGATGGATCCAGATCTTGCTTAGCTTTTACATCAACAACCATTGAAGATTCAGCCCCATTTTGGACATGAATACCACCATCATTGGAGTTGGACAACCTAACACCTAGTGTAGCCAAACGGTGAACATCCTTTGCCAAATCATTCTCCTCCTCCTCAACATGAGCCAGATGCTACTATATTTGTCTTGCCGGGATGATATTGTACACTCATGTCATAGTCCTTAAGGAGTTACAACCATTTCCTTTTCCTCAAGTTAAGATTCCTTTGAGCGAACACATATTGCAAGCTCTTGTGATCGGTGAAAACATTAACATGCACCCCATACAAATAGTGTCTCCAAATATTCAAGGAAAATACAACTGCGGCTAACTCAAGGTCATGAGTCAGGTAATTAAGCTCATGCACCTTCAATTGCCTCGATGCATAAGTTATTACCTTACCGTGTTGCATAAGTACACAACCCAACTCGATTCGTGAGGCATCACAATACAGCACAAACCTATGCAAACCATTTAGTAAAGTCAAAATGGGAGCAAATGTAAGCCGATCCTTTAAAGTTTGAAAACTCTTCTTGTATTGATACGAACACACAAACTTAGCCTTTTTTTGGATCAATTTAGTCAACGGAAATGCAATAGATGTGAACCCTTCAGCAAACCTCCTGCAATAGCTAGCCAACCCAAGCAAACTTCGAATGTCCGAAGGAGAAAACGATCTAGGCCAATTCTTCACGACCTCGATCTTCTTCGAATCCACATTTATACCATCACCGGACACCACATGACCAAGAAAAGCTACTTCTCCCAACCAAAACTCATATTTGCTAAACTTCGCATACTACTTCTTCTCCCTTAAGGTTTGTAAAACCAACATCAAATGGTCCACATGCTTCCACTCACTTCGAGAATAAATGAGGATATCATCAATGAAGACAATTACAAAACTATCAAGGAATGGCTTGAACACCTTATTCATAAGATCCATAAACATGACTGGAGCATTAGTTAAGCCAAATGATATCACCACAAACTCGAAGTGCCCATACCTAGTCCGAAAAGCCGTCTTGGGAATATCACACTCTCTAACATTCAACTGATGATACTCGGAGCGGTGGTCAATCATTGAGAAGTGGGTAGCCCCTTGAAGTTGGTCGAACAAATCATCGATCCTAGGCAACAGGCACTTATTTTTAATGGTCACCTTATTTAATTGCCTATACTTGATACACATCCAAAGAGATCCATCTTTCTTCCTTACAAATAACATCGGAACACCCAAAGGAGATATACTTGGTCTAATAAAACCCTTCAACAACAAATCTTTCAACTAATCATTCAACTCTTTCAACTTAGCCGATGACATACAGTAGGGAGAAATAGAGATAGATTGAGTATCTGGGAGAAGATCTATGCCAAAGTCTACTTCCCTTTCTGGAGGAACACCAGGCAAGTCTTCGAAGAACACATTTGGAAATTAATTCACCACCTGAATCGACTCAAGATTAGGTGATTCGGACTCCACAACCTTGACCCTCACAATATGATAAATACACCCCTTGGAAATCATATCCTGGCCTTGAAGTAGGAAATAAATCGACCCTTAATAGCGGAGTCACTACCCTTTCATTCAAGAACAGGCTCACCGAGAGGTTGAAAGTTGATCTTTTCGGGTTCTACAATCTATACAGGCATACGATACATACAACCAATCCATCCCAAGAATGACATCAAAATCAAACATCTTAAGTTCCACAAGATAATACGGGAAAACTTTATGCAACACAGAAATAGTACAACTGCGATAGACCCTAGAGCAACAATACATTCACCCACGGGAGTATAAACTGAAAAAGGGGTCCCTCAAGATTTTCGGACTCAAACCAAACTTAATAGCCAACAGAGAGTCACAAAAGACAAGTTTGCACCTGGGTCAACCAAAGCATAAGCATCAAAATCAAAGACTTATAACGTACCATTCACAACATCCGGAGCCTCCTCAACCTCCTAACGTGCATGAAGAGCATAGAACCTGTTGTTCCTCGGGGAAACACCTTGCAGGGCTATTTTATGACCTTGCCCACCTTCAGCCACCTGAACTTGACCCTTCTAAGGATTCCTAGGACAATCGATGACCTAGTGATTCTTATTACCACACCTAAAGCAAGGACCTAGATTTCTCCAACAAGCACCTGTGTGGGGTTTCCAACACTTGTCACATGGAGGATACCCTGGTCCACCACCAACCGGTGCCATAGGAGGAGGCAATCTAGCATTAACAACCAGAGTATCAGAGCCTTGACCCTGTTAGAAGTGACCAAAACCACCACCTTAGGAGCTAGAGAATCCATTATCGAAACGGGCCCTCTTAGGATCATGTACCCTCAACTCTTTGAGTTTTCCCCTTCAATCTTGTCAACATATACCATGAGCCTCGAAATATCTATATTCTGTATGAGCATGACTGTATGACATTCTTTCACAAGCAAGTCAGAAATACCCAAAAATGAATTTGTGCATTCTTGCACTAGGATCAGCCATAAGTGTCAGAGCATACTTGGAGAGCTTAGTGAACTTAAGGGAATAATCCCTCACACTCATATTCCCTTGCTTGAGGTTGATAAATTCAGTCATCTTGGCTTCTGTAAGCTCAAGTGGAAAGAAACGGTCCAACAAGACAAGCTTAAACTCCTCCCAATTGACAACATTCCCACAAACCCTTTCCATAGACCATTGGGTGTACCATACCTGAGCCACATCTTTCAACTGATAGGCAACCTATTATGCTTTCTCCTTATAAGTTCCACCCGTAACATTCAAAACCTTGGTGAGCTCATCAATGAACTCTTGAGCATCCTCATCAAACTTTGACCCATAAAACTTGGGAGGATTCATCCGATTGAAATCCCTCATCCTAGAAGCTGGAGTGGGGTCCCGTCGAAGATTAACCTACCTAGTCTGAGTAGTCACCACCTGGGCAAGCATAGCAAAGGCCGTATGGAATTCACCATTGGAGATAGGCTCATCCATAGGCCCTTGAGGTGCTTGACCCTTGTTAGTCGAGGCCAGTCTTGGTAGGTGGAATCTTTCACGAGACATCTTCTAAAATGGAGTAGCAATATCATCAAGATAATAAAGCCGAATATATACGAACCATCGCACCACATATGGCATGAAGAAGGAGAAAATTCCTAAAATGCCTTCGTAGCCTCCCATTCTTAAGCATGGTGCATATCACACCCCTGAATAGGACTCTACTTGACGTGACATGTTGAACTCCAAGGATCATTTATAAACCTAGTAATATGATACCATCTTTGTCACAACCCTGACCTAGGGTCTAGGTGTGACATGGCGAATGAGAATCCGAGAGTTCCCAAATAAGCATCGAAGTATCCAAATCCACATTATTTGTTCGGAAGCACATTCAAATAGTAAATACATAATTCTAAGGGATGGGAAAGTGGGACTTATGCTATGGGGATATCATAGGGAAGGGGCTAACATGGATTCACATAATACATAAACACTAAGGGACAGGTAAGTATGACTCACTCTATGGGGACAATTCAGGACTTAGGATATTTCACATCATAGCATGAATCAAGTCATAAGACTCATAGCCAAAACAGATAGCGATATCCAATAGATAACCACACCATAACATAAATCTTCAACCATAACACTTAGCATAAAAATGTAAAGGAGTTTACAAGATATCCAACAATGCCTCTACTTATAAGATAGGTCAGGGGCTAAGATATATCCTGGACTCACCCTCAATGTAAGTAAGATATATGAATAGCACTCTAGGTAGAAGGATAGTACATTTGAATATAGTAAGTATGCGGGATGCGATGCATGTAACTTACCAAACCTGAACTTCAATGTTAGATGACAAGGGCATGTAATATAGAAAAGATCATATATCAAAAGAATAATATACAATATGCCTTGACATGATGATGCATGAAATGGAATGTTCATATATAATAGGGATGTGACGTCAACCGACATAAGTAAGACCAAGCGAGCTATTACTTAGAATCCTGATGAAATCCCTTCATCGGTAAAAAGGTTGTCTACTTACCAAAGGTAAAACCATACTTCACATTACGACACCCCCATTTCATATGAAGCAACGATCCCTATGGGCACCCCCATTTTGGATAGGATTTATACACATATCATATCATTTCTTCTCCTTATGGGCAACCCCATTTTGGAGGCAACTTTCATTATGGGAAACTCCATTTTGGAAAGGAACCTATGCTAGGCACATAGTTCAAGGAAAGGGAGAGAGACACATAGTTCAAGGAAAGGGAGAGAGCCCTTGGGGATAGCCTTAACGCCCCCAATCTATCGGTTCTAAGTTATCATCCCACAAGAATACTTAAATGTATACATATATATGCTTTCAAAAGAGACAATAGTCATTTCTAAAACCATTTCAATGATTCTTAGGCTTAAAAGCCAAACATTATTCATAATAATTCGTACTCAGGCTTAAATTCCAAAATCATAGCTCATAGTGATAATACTCATGCATAAGAATAGCTTATTCATATACAAAATGGTGCAAGCACCCAAAATGCTCAAAGAGCCATAATCATAGACATATATGTGATCATATTCTTGTCATAAACTATATCTAATCCAAAATCATATGTATAAACATAATTGGGATTTACCCACTTCATAATTTCCATAGAAATACCATGTTCATGAATACATATGCCATGAATTACGTGAGGATAGCATGGGTAATTGAAATTTAGTCTAAAATCAACAATATTGTCACGACCCAATCCTAGGGCCTAGACATGACACGACAAATGGGAACCCGAAGGGACCCCAAACAAGCCTCTTAGCATATCATTTACACATCCTTGGTCGCGGAAGCAATTAAATAACAACAAGAGAGTATTAATAAGGATAAAGGGACAAAGGAAAATCTTTGATAGCATAAAACAATCACCAGTCAAGATCATAATATAATTACATCACTGTCCAATAACACCTCTAAACATAGACTTGAGCGGGGGCCAAGACACTTTCGGGGCTCACCCTCATAGTATCAAGGGTCCAATCATAAAGTGTAAACAAGGCAAGAGTAGCATAGCTAGTGTATCTGAACTTGAAGACTCACCAAAACTTATCTTCAAGATGTCACAACTAGCCACATGGAGGATGATCGTGAGGAGCTCTGGTTCCCACATGGTAACATCATGTAGGCACAGAGTATGCGTTAGTACATTTGAATGTACTAAGTAGGTAGGATACAATGCAACAAGTGATAGGTAACATAGTCAAAATGCATAACTATAAGCAAGGGATATTATATTAACAACATGGCATGGATGATCAATGCTTGAAGTAAAACATACTTATATAGAAGATATTACATGTGTAGGAAGCGACCATTATCATAGACCAAGCAAACTAGTACTTGGAATCCAAGGCCTACCACCATCTTTGGAAGGTGATTGAAGTATCTACCCCTCAATTGGTAAATGGGCATAACATCACCAATGAAAGTGGTCAAGGTATATACCCCTCAACATGGTAGATGGGCCTAGCACCCCCCATCAAGGTGGCCAAGGTATATACCCCTCAACATGGTAGATGGGCATAGCACCCCCTATTAAAATGGCCAAGGTATATACCCATCAACATAGTAAATGGGCGTAGCACCCCCCATCAAAGTGGTTGAGGCATAACACCCCCTCAACAAGGTATGCTCAACTATAGATACCTTTCATGAATTCATCACATATATACTTTTCTTTCATCATCATAAAGTCACTTGACTCATAAGCCATACAATAGATCATCAATATCTCAAGAATCCTTAACCACACATTTTACTAAACACTTGGCGGGTGTGTAATGCTATTCAAAATCATGCGGTTCAAGAGTAAAATCATGTGAGAAAACTCAAGATAAATCAATCCACCAATACTTGGTAATACCATCATGCAAGATAACTTGAAACCCTTCATCAAATCTCATCATAAATCATAGATTCATAGCTCAAAACATGCTTAAATGGTCAACATTTTATGAAACTCGAACATAGTTTATAATCAAATTTCATCATAAGAGATACCCATTGATAATCCAACTTGAAAACATGCAATTTACATAAAAGGAAGGTTGGGTACCATGGGTGAAATGTCCTAATGGTTGAAACCCTCATATTTCAAATTTGGGGATTTCCTTTATGAAGATTTGAATGGGAACTTGAAGCTTGAATGAAGTTCTTCAGATTTGGAAATGAGTTCGAGACACTTGAATTTGGATGTAATATTTGGCTAAGTTTTAGAGAGGGTTTTGAGAGTGTGTTGAGTGACATATAGTTAAAAAGTGACTAAGTATAGGTGTTTTTACGCATATGAGGGGCATAGGCCCAAGACCCCAAAGCCTTAGGCCAAAATAGAAACTGGGAGCCAAAAATAACACTAATCTATGCCCCTAGCACGTCGCGGCCAGGGCACAGATCCTCTTTGGAATCTGATTTTTTTGGAAAATGAAATTTTGCTAGGATTACTCTAAAATCTAGGTTATACCCATTTCCCACACAATTTTGCCTCTGATCACGAATATGAAGTCAGATTTTAGATATCACCCATGGATTTTGAGATACATAAAAATTATGATTATGGGCATTTTCGAGGCACATTTTCGGGAACTTTTTGGGGCGTTTCAATATTTTTCCCCTTGGAACATTCATCCCCAAATATGGTTCATCTGGTCTTCCATGTGTGTATATTAAGGATGAATCATATTCATATCATTGGGTAACTCCAACTCATAGGCCGCCTTACCAATCCTCCTTAATACTCTATAAGGACCCACAAATCTTCGACTCAATTTACTCTTTTTACCAAAACAAACCACACCCTTTTTACCACAAATATTTTCGGGCACTTTTTGGGGCGTTTCAATATTTTTCCCTTGGGAACATTCGTCCTCGAATATGGTTTATTTGGTCTTCCATATGCCTATGTTAAGGATGAAACTTATTCATATCATTGGGTAACTCCAACTCATAGGCTAGCTTACCAATCCTCCTTAATACTCTATAAAGACCCACAAATCTTGGACTCAATTTACCCTTTTTACCAAAACGAAATGGGTGAGACCTTCAAATAGACCCAATCACCAACCTTAAATTCAAGATCCCTTCTCCTCACATCGGCATAGGACTTTTTTCTACTTTGGGATGTTTTCAATCTTTCCTTTATCATCCTTACCTTTTCCATGACCTCCATAATCAAATCCGGGCCTAACAAAGCCATCTCCCTCACCTTAAATCATCCAACCGGGGACCTACAACGTCTACAATAGAGAGCCTCAAAAGGAGCCATACAAATGCTTGAATGATAACTATTGTTTTAAGCCAACTCAATGATTGGAAGATGTTCATCCCAACTACCCTTAAACTCCAAAACATAAGCTCTAAGAAAATCCTCAAGAGTTTGGATAGTTCTTTCAGCTTGACCATTCGTTTGAGGGTGAAAGGTTGTACTAAGCTTTACCTTGGTGCTAAGACCTCTTTGAAAGGACCTCCAAAAGTGAGAAGTGAATTGAACACCATAATCCAAAATGATAGAAAAAGGCACCTCATGCAATCTAACCAACTCATGAATATATAATTTATCATAATCTTTGGCACCATATGTAGTTTTAACCGATAGGAAATGAGCCTACTTTGTCATTCTATCAACCACAACCCATATAGAATCAAAATGCTTTCTAGTCTTAGGCAAACCAACCACAAAATTCATATTAATTTCCTCTCACTTCCAAGTAGGAATCTCTATATCTTGGGCTAGGACACCCGACCTTTGATGCTCGGCTTTCACTTGTTGGCAATTATGACAACCGGATACAAACTTAGCAATATCTCTCTTCATACCACCCCACTAATACACTTCCCTCAAATCTCTATACATCTTTGTAGAACCGTGGTGAATAGAATAGGAAAAATTATAAGCCTCATCTAAAATCTTCTTCCTAAAGTCATCAACACTATCCACACACAATCTACCTTGGCACTTAAAGGAACAATCTCTCCCTTGGGAGAAAACCTCCACCTTACCATCTCTCACCAAGGCCTTCAATTCTAAAAAGGCGTGGTCAATATCTTTCTTTTCCTTCACCTCTTCAATCAAAGAAGATTTAGAACCATTAACAACCACAATTCCACCATTATCAATTGTATCCAACCTAACCCCCAATATAGCCAACCGATGGACCTCTCTAGCCACCTCCTTGGGAATGTCACACTCCCTTATTTTCACTTGGTGATACCCGGACTAAAGATCAATCTTAGAGAAGTGACTAGTCCCTTAACGTTGGTAAAAAAGATCATCAATCCTTGGTAGAGGGTACTTATTCTTTATGGTGACCCTATTATGTAATTAGTAATCAATGCACATTCTAAGAGTACCATCATTCTTCTTCACAAACAACACCGGTGAATCCCAAGGTGATTGACTAGGCCTTATTAAACACTTCTCCAACAAATCCCTCAATTGCTCTTTCAACTCCTTCAACTTCGCGGGGGCCATACGGTAAAGGGGAATAGAAATGGGTTGAGTATTGAGAAGGACATCTATACCTAAATCTATTTTCCTTTCTAGAGGAACATCAGGAAGCTCATTGGGAAAGACATCGAGGAACTTATTAACCATCAGAACCGATTCTATAGGAAGGACTTTGGACTCGACATCCCTAACTCTCACAAGATGATAGAGGCACCTTTTAGAAATCAACTTTTGGGATTTAATGCAAGAAATGAATCTACCCTTGACTACCACGTCATGACTCTCCCACTCAAGGATGAGTTCATTAGGGTTTGGAATTTGACCCTAAAGGATCTACAATCAATAGAGGCATAGTGTGCGTGCAACCAATCCATCCCAAGAATGACATCAAAATCCACCATATCCAACTCAACAAAATCACAAGATAATTTATGCAAAATGAATATGGGACAATTTCTACAGACTCTTCTAGAAACAATGGATGCACCAACGGGAGTAGACACTTCATATGGTTCACACAATAATTCAGGTTTTAAATAAAGCTTTTTGGCAACAAAAGGAGTAATAAAAGAAAGAGTGGCACCCGAGTCTATCAATGCATACACAACAAAATCAAAGACTTTTAATATACCGGTGATGACATCGGGCACCTCATCTACCCCTTGCCTCCCTTGAAGAGCGTAGAACCTATTATGCCTTGGGGCACCCCCTTGCTGGCCTCCTGTTCCCTTGGGACTCTTATTTGCACCTTAGCCTTGTGGACGACTATCTCTACCCTTGTGTTGATTATGAGGACAATTCATCACCTTATGAACCACTTCTCCGTAACCAAAGCAAGCATTAGTGTTCTTCAAATATAGTCCATCGTGACCTCTACCACATCTTGGGCATATAAGATTAGGCACAACATCACCAACACTTTGGATCCTTGGGTTGTCATCAACAAACCATCTATTAGGAGCATTGGAAGACCCTTGGCCTTGATGAAATCGGCCACCCTTGGGACTTTGGAATCAATATTCAAAACGAGCCCTATTGGCCTCACCACTCCTTTTTGTAAGCTTCCCCCCTCTAATTTTTCGGCATAAGTCATAAGGCGAGACAAGTCCATATCACCTATCAACATGACAACACGACATTCTTCATTTACCAAGTAAGTCACACCCATCACAAACTTGTTCATCCTATACCTTGGCTCAACCACCAATTGTGGAGCATATTTGGAGAGTTGATTGAACGTGAGGGCGTTCTCCCTCACTCCGGTTTAAATTCATAAATTCAATCATTTTGGCCTCCCTTAGCTCAAGACTGAAGAACCGATTAAGAAATGCCACCTTAAACGCCTCCCAAAGGATCACATTGTTGTTCCCTTTCTCCACTTTCCATTAGGCAAACCATATTTGGGCCACCCCTTTGAGTTGGTAGGCCGCCAACTCCACTTTATCCTCTGAGTTGACCCCTATAATACACAACACTTTGTACACCTCATCAATAAATTCTTGAGGGTCCCTATCCACTTTAAACCCATGGAACTCCGGTGGGTTCATTCTTGTAAAATCCCTCACCCTTGAAGCCAGAGTAGGAGCGTGAGGGGATTGGGCCCCTTGGTTGATTTGATTAGTCATGGAATGGCCTAGCATGGTAATAACATCTCGAAACTCTTCATGGGACACTCCCCTATCTTGAGGAGCTTGAGGAGCGGGAGGGGCCGGTTGCTCCTCGGGAGTACGAACTCTTCTTCTTCTTGGAATAGACATGATCTAAAATAGCAAAGAACATTCGTTAGGGGAAAGCCTTACCTTAACTTCTATAGCAAGATATAGATCAAGAAGAAGGGAAACATTTCCTAAAACGCCTCATAGCCTCTTACTCGTAGTTGTGGTGCACTTCACAACCATGAACAAGACTCTAATTGACGCGGTGTGTTGGATTCTAATGACCATTAACAACCTAGTGCTCTAATACCAAGTTTGTCATGATGCAAGCCTAGGGCCTAGATATGATACGATGAATGGGAATCTGAAGGGAATCCAAACAAGCCTCTTAGCATATCATTTACATATCCTTGGTTGCGGAAGCAATTAAACAAAAACAAGAGAGCATAAATAAGGATAAAAGGAGTAAGGGAAGTCTTGAATAGCATAAAACAATCAATAGTCAAGATCATAACATAATAACATTACTTGTCAACCAACACCTCTAAACATAGACTTGAGCGGGGGCCAAGACACTTTTCGGGTTCACCCTCACAGTATCAAGAGTCCAATCATAAAGAATAAACAAGGCAAGAGTTGCATAGCTAGTGTCCCTGAACTTGAGGACTCATGAAAGCTTATCTTCAAGATGTCAGAACTAGCCACGTGGAGGATGACTGTGAGGAGCTTCGATTCCTACATGGTAACATCATGTAGGTATAAAGTACGCGTTAGTACGTTTGAATGTACTAAGTACATAGAATGCAATGCAACAAGAGATAGGCAACATAGTCAAAATGAATAATTATAAGCAAGGGGTAGTATATTAACAACATGGCATGCATGATCAATGCTTGAAGTAAAATATGCTTATATATAACATATTACATATGTAGGATGAGACCATCATCATATACCAAGCAATCTAGGACTTGGAATCCAAGGCCTACCATCCCCTTGAAAGTTGATTGAGGTATCTACCCCTCAATTAGTAGATGGGCATAGCACCCCCCATCAAAGTGGTCAAGGTGTATACCCCTCAACATGGTAGATGGGCCTAGCACCCCCCTCCCCCAATCAAGGTGACCAAGGTATATACCCTTCAACATGGTAGATGGGCATAACACCTCCCATCAAAGTGGCAAATATATATACCCCTTAACATGGTAGATTGGCATAGCACCCCTCCCCATCAAAGTGGTTGAGGCATAACACCCCCTAAAAAGGTGTGGTCAACTTGCAACAATATAGATACCTTTCATGAATTCATCACATACATACTTTCTTTTCATCATCATAAAGACACTTGACTCATAAGACATATAACAGATCATCAATATCTCAAGAATCCTTAACCGGGCACTTTATCAAACACTTGGCGTTTGTGTAATGCTAGTTTAAAATAATACAATTCAAGAGTGAAATCATGTAAGAAAACTCAAGATAAATCAACCCATCAACACTTGGTAATACCCTTATGCAAGACAACTTGAAACCTTTCATCAAATCTTATCATAGATTATAGATTCATAGCTCAAAACATGCTTAAATAGGCAACATTTTATGAAATCCCAACATAGTTTATAGTCAAATTTCATCATAAGAGAAACTCATTAATAATCCAACTTGAAAACATGCAATTTACATAAAAAGGAAGGTTGGGCACCATGGGTGAAAATGAAATTTTGCTATGATTGCTCTAAAATCGATATTATAGACATCTCCTACTCAATTTTTCCCCTGATCACGAATATGAAGTCGAATTTTTGATATCACGCACGAATTTTGAGATATATGAAAATTCAGATTATGGGCATTTTTGAGGCACATTTTCAGGCAGTTTTTGAGGCATTTCAAATATAATATGAAATAGAAGTTAAAACACGATTAAATCCACATTTAAAATCATAATATAATCACCCATGCGCAACCAAGCCTTGAAAAAGGGACATGCATATTCATAATTTCATAAACTCAATGTAATTCATCATATTATAGTATAAATCAACCTAAAATCAGTAAATAAACATAAACCATATATTATTTGAATTTAAGGGATCACAATATTTAAAACCCCAATTTAAAGTAAGCTAAGAACTCATAAAAATTACTTGAAAATGTTTAGGTCTTCTTGATTGGAAGGAACCAACGATCAAAACTAACATACCTTCACCAAGATGAAGAAATCCTAAGAGAAATTTGAAAAAGAGTTGAGTTTCCTTCCTAAGTTGAAAGTCCACAAGAATTCTTTTAGAGGTTTCAAATGAGAGAAATGACTTTGAATAGTTTGAATAGTGTTTAGGTCATTAGAAAGTCTTTAGATAGCTTAGGAAACCCCAAATGACCATTAGGATAAATCAAATTTACAAAAATGCTATTAATGAAATGGATGAAAAAATTGGCCGCCATCACCACTTCAAGGGCAGGTCCACGAGCCGTGTGACACTACATAGTCTATGTAAAGTGCCTGTGAACCAACACTTAAACAAAAATTCATTTGACGGAAGTTTGAAACCATAACCCAACACTTAGAATAACTTTTTGACGAAAACGTTAGCCACACAGATGGGCTACACGACTCGTGTGAAGTTATATGGGTTGTGTAGATTCCCCTAGCACTGTACTTGGAAAAATTTTCATTACGAGGTTATGAAATGGTAATTTCATACTTTGAACAATTTTCAATACGAAGGATATACGGTTGGCCATATGGCCCATTAACTGTCACACGGCCCGTGAAGGTGGTTGTGTGACCATAGTTTGCTCCAAACGTGGATGTTTCAAGCTCAAGGCCATGACACGGCCCTCCACACAGTCTGTGAAGTGTCACATGGCCCGTGTGGGGTACAAGTGTGCTATACCTTAGTCTGAAACTCCACACCAAGGCCACCTACTCAAAATTAAGGGCAAGTATCGCTTCACTGGAGGCCACACGGGCCGTGTGAACTCATGGACTGTGTAGTCTTCCTTAAGGTGATACTTGGTCCAAATTTTGCCAAAAATAACATTTTCAAGTTTCAAAAAAGTCGTACAATGTCCGGGTCATTACAAGATATATGTTTGCTAAGGTCTAATTTGAACTACCCTTGAGCAAGTCCTGATGTGCCCTATTATGGACTCTGTTAGATAAGCAAATTTTCAAAATTTTTACAAAATACTTATCGTAAAATCTACCAAGACCATTTTTGCAATGTTTTATCTCATTGTATCATATTATAACCTTCAAATGCTTGGGATATTACATGAAGGCAACAAGCAGCAACAACATACACACACACCACCAACCCAACACCTTTGAATTTTGGATTTTTTAATTTATTTTGAACTTAGTTATTTTAATTGAGATTTTTCTCTATACCTAATAAATATTTTATAAAATCAGTTCTTACATAATCTTTGACTTAGAAAGAGCTAGGAGTCATAGATGGAACCATGGGCCATAATTGGGAGCTTGTAGATGGCACCTAGATTTGAAATAAAAATTGACTCTCTGAATTTTTTTACGAACCAATAGGATAGATCGAAAAAGGTTATATATATTGTAGTTGGGGTTTATAGAATACCCTAGCACTTATAAATTTTTTGGATTACTAAGGATAATTTTGCGAAAAAGTTTTATGGGTCATAGACCCAACCATAAGCCATGGTTCTTGTTCATCATTAGGTATAATTTTAAGGGTCTTAGTATTTATCTATGAAAGACTTTTATGAGTTGTAAAAGATAGGACGAACATATAGAGTAGGTTCATGGTTTGAGAATCAAAGAGAGCTAAATTTTAAGCCAAAATCCACGATCTGAGTTCTACAATCCGTAGAAGTTTCTATGGGCCATAGATGGGCCTCGTGGTCCCTATCCATCAAATTTTAACTAAGGGTATTTTAGACTTTCTTACTCTACTAACTTCTAGACTATGCTATTTTGGTCCTATAAATCGTCCCATAACCAATTTTTCCCTACAATTCCACCCATTCTCTGTTACTCATCTATTATCTAAAAATTCTTCTTTTTCAAAGATCTATTGAAGCTAAGGCTAGGAATCTTCCGATTTCTCCATTAATTTTTAGTCTTTCTTCGAGGGTTTTGGTCCAAGTATATAGGTATTCATTCATGGATTCTTTTCATCCTAGAGCCTAATAATTACTCAATTTTTCTACAAATTTCAAGTATGGAATTTTTATGGGTTTTGATGTTTTCTCATTCAATTGCATAAATTATACTTTTATTATATGGTTACTAAACTAATTATGCATGAACTTTTATAAATTGTATGATTTCAATGATTTTCATTAAAATTTCTCTATATGCTATTTAGAATTTATACAATTCAATATGGTTCTCTTATTTATGATTCAATTAAAGTTATTTACATGATTACCCATGATTTCACTCCAATTATATGTGAACCCATGTTTTTATCCTAATTTTCACTATATGTTATGATTATGAATTTATAAGACTTTCAAGCAAGTTTCATGACAAGGATGAATTTAAGCCGGATGATGCTATGCAAGAAAAATATGAATACCTAAGCATAACATTATAATGATGAAAAACCTATAACATTACAATCAAGATGAAATGAGTTATTCTATGAATAAATTTTGTGAAATAATAGACGGTTATTTAATTTTCTTTTCGCATGAAAAACTTATGAATTATGACATATGAAAAGTATTCCATTGGATCTTTAACTTAGCATTGAGTGAATTTTGAGATGGGGGCTTGACCCAAGGGGTCCCTAATAGTAATATCTAGTCCCATCACTATGTGTCATCGAAGGATTTTGCCTTTATGGCCTAGGTAGCCGGTCCATATATAGCACATGTTTATAACACCTTCTTAGTAGGACAGTCTATCTTGGCAAATAGCCTCCCCCCTTTATTATATATGGGAAAATATTGGGATTCCATGTTATAACTCACATAGTCTTATTGTTTGTTATGGTTTCTATTCCACACATGTTTGACTATTCATAATTCATGTACTCTTATGATTTTGATTTTGATTTTATTTTGCATTTGCCTTATCCATGTTTTGCTTAAGTTTTAAATGACTCCATTATCATTTTATTTATTTAGTCAATTGCATATTATTATTTATGATATATTGCATTTTTTATATACTTAGTACATTCAAATTACTAACACATATTTTCCTTGCTTAAATTATATCATAATAGAGGAGTTGACGATCCGGCTCCTAACTTTCAGGGCTAGTACCTAATTCCTTTGAAGCTCAAAGTTAGTGAGTCCTTATGATCAGAGGACGTTAATGTGATTTTGCTTTTGTCTTAGCTAATTTTCCTTTTAGTTCATTTTTGGCATCAAGTTAGCTAGGTCCTATCCTAGTAACTCATCCATGTTTTAATGGCTTTAGACAAAGTGTAAAGAGTCTATGTTGTCTTTACTTTCTTCCTTGTTATGCCATGATTTCTTGACTTCTAATAGTTTTATTACCACATTCTTGTTCTATAATTACTTTATGTATGCTTGATATGCTAAGAGACTTGGTTGTGATTTCTTCAAAAATCCTAATCCCCTTGTCATAACTAAAGCCTAGCTTGGGTCGTGCCATCTATAATTTTTTTTTGTGAATTTAGGAGAACTAATCTTAGGTTAGAATGAAGGATGTAAGAAATAAGATTTAATTTCTAACAAGATTTAGTGATAAATCGGTGGCTAGAATATGATATACCTAGTATGAAATGGAAGTTATCCCTGCTCAATAATGTATTTAGGTTTTTAATTGTGGTAGGTGGTTAGTGGTCAGAAGATCCTGGACATGTTATCAACTCCGTGAATCAACAGCTAGATAATCAAATAATTTAATAAAATTAATACTAAACATGATAGTTAGGTAAGTCGTATTCCTAGATCCATTCATTTATTGATTAGAATCCTCTCTTTTGTTGGTTAATTATTCACTATTATTATTAATCTTTGACTTCCATCACTTAAATAAATAGTTTAGAATTACTTAATCTAGTAAAGAGTTAATTACTAATTCCCCATGGTTTGACATTTGGCTCCTAAGAAATTCACTTTATTATTTGCACTATCATGTACACTTGCGTGTATATTTGAATGCAATAATTTTTGAACCGTTGCTGGACACTTAGAAATGTATAGATTTTCTAGGTTGTGTATTTTTCATTTATTTAAGTTCTTTTGTTTATTTTTTTTATTTATTGTGCAAGTAATTTGTTTTTTTTCTTTTTTTTTTTCATTCAATCTTTGGTAATCTTATTGATATGTATAATTGACATAAATGATGGTAGGATGATGAATATCATTGTTAGTACTATGGAGGATCCCACTTGAATGTCGAATGTCATACTATTAGGAAGAGTGAGTTGTGCACACCTATCCAATCTTTTGAATAAAATATTTGTTAAATATATGGTGGTCAAAATGGTCATTGTAATGATTATCCTAACTTTTATCCCCTCCCTTGAGCCCCTATTATGATTCTTCTATTATTTGTGATATTGAAAGTAGTAATGAAGTGGAGGATGTGGAGCAAGAGTCTCACATTATGAATTCATTGAGACCACTAAAGAGTTAACAAGAAGAAATGAGGAAGCATGAAAATAACCGTGTCAAATTCATGAAAATATAAACTATGGTTCACTCTTTAAATTTGGAAGATACAAGACTAGTAATAATCCCTTAGAAGAAAAGAATTAATCCCAATAAGGAAAATGCTGTGAAGAAGCAGAGGTTGTGAGCCAATCTTGACTACGAAAACAATCTCAAGTTTTAAAATTTCCAAGTGTCCCTCAATGATAATCTTACACACATGATAATCTAATTGACAAAAGGACGAGCTGAGCTTAAACAAGATATAGATTAATTTGATTCAAATATTCATAACTTGAAAAATTACTTGAAGACCAACTAATGGAGAAAATAGAAAATTTTCGACCATTCAATCATACTTTATTCCTTAATGTGATGTGGAGGAGGAGTACAAAAGTAAAAATGTCATAAATAATGTAACTTCAGAGTTAAGGTGTCTTAGACCGTATTCGTAATATTTTTCTTGGACGACAACATAAAAATAAAGTCATCTGAACTTGTGGATGGATGTTTAGACGAGGAACAAGGTCCCTACATCTTAATTTCGCATAGAAAAAATGACATCCTTACATAAAGATCAAGAAGTACAAGATGCAACATCTATTACTTGGTTTCTTCATCTTTATATTGCAATCCCTTAATAGAAGAAGAAAAATTAATGCAAAGTTAGGGATGTAATTTATAAGTTCAAAGTGGAAAGAAAAATGGTGAACTTAATGGTGTCGTGTTGTAACATTAAATCATATGCTTATTAGGAGACAACCCAATTTATAGTGTAGCTTCTTATTTTTATTTATTAATCTTTTTAATGTCACTTTTTTTGTTGTCTTGTTTTTACAGATTTAGAGAAGTGTAATACACCATAAGTTGAAAAGTCAGAACAACAACAACAACATACCCAGTGGAATCTCACAAGTGGGGTCTGGGGAAAGTAGAATGTACGCAGATCATACCACTACCTCGTAGAAGTGGAGAGGCTGTTTTTTGGGAATCTTCGTTTCAAAAAACCATAAGCAGAATAAACTAGATATGAGAAAGGAAAGGAAAGGAAGGGGAACAGAAAAAAGGGACTAATAAGGAAGATGGAAAAAGACATGACAAGATGTACATGCAATGTAAATACTCTAAGAGCCAACAAATATAAGACTAATAATAAAAAAAACTAATAATAATAACATAAGATGTGAATACATCACTACTCCTACTAACCTACTATAACATAATCAATTCACGACCTACCCCTACTAACTTATTAGCCCTGTACTCTAATACGTGACCTCCATTCTCTTCTATCTAAGGTCATGTCCTCGGTGAGATAAAGTTTCACCATATTATATCTGATCACCTCTCCCCCCAATGTTTCCTTGGTCTACCTCTACCCCTCCGCGTATCCCCTAAATCCATTTTTTCGTACCTCCTAACTAGAGCCTCAATACTCCTTCTCTGTACATGTCCAAACCAATGCAGTATCGCTTCCCTCATCTTGTCAGCTACAGGGGCCACCTCTAGCCTCTCTTGGATAACCTCATTCCTAATTTTATCACTCATAGTATGTCCACACATCCATCTCAATATCCTCATCTACGCAACCTGCATCTTCTGAACATGTGAATTCTTAATTGGCCAACACTCCACCCTATATAATAAAGATAGTCTAACCATCATTTTGTAAAACTTGCCTTTCAGCTTTGTTAGTATCTTTTTATCACACAGTACTCCTTAAGCAAGCCTCCATTTCATCCACACTACCCCAATACGACGTGTAACATCATCATCGATGTCACTACTACTCTAGATGATGGATCCAAGATACTTAAATCTTTATCTCCTAGGAATAGGTTGAGTGGCAAGCTTCACTTCAATGACTGTTGCATCTCTAGCAACACTGAATTTACACTCCAAGTGTTCTGTTTTGGATCTACTCAATTTGAACCCTTTGGATTCCAAAGTATCCCTCAAACCTCCAATCTATTATTAACTTTGGCCCGAGTCTCATCGATCAGTACTATGTCATCTGCAAATAACAAATACCATGGTACCCCCTCTTGGATAGACCGTGTCATCTCATCCATTATTAAAACAAAAAGAAAAGGGCTCAAAACAGATCCTTGATAGAGTCCCATCTCAACAGGGAAGTACTCAGTCTCCTCCCACCATTCTTACTCGAGTTCTGGCCCCATTATACATATCCTTTATCACCCTAATATATACCATTGGCACACCTTTCACCTCTAGGAATCTCCATAAAACATCCCTTGACACTTTTTCATAAGCCTTTTCTAATTCAATGAACACCATATGAAGGTCTCTCCTTCTCCCCTTACATCTCTCCACTAATCTCCAAACAATATGGATTGCTTCAGTAGTTGATCGTCCTGGCATAAATACAAACTGGTTCTCAGAGATAGACACTACTTTCCTCATTTGTGTCTCAAAACCCTCACAGAAACCTCTCGAAGACTTAACCAAATATCTCATTCAAATTTCAAGGATTTCAAGCTTAACTTTAGTACTAAAGAATTCTCTTCAAGCTCATCTCAAGGAAACCCAAGTTTGAGGTATGTGGGTTTCATCCATTAGGTCCTTTCACCCATGTAGCCCAATCTTTCTTTTTATGAAAATTGCATATTTTCAAGTTATATTACCTGTGTGTATCTTTTATTATGAATTATGAGCATGAATTATGTTGGAGTTTTATGAAATGTTGATTGATATTGCATGAATATTTATTTCAAGCTTATACCATGAATTAATTTTGTCTATTGAGACTATGAATATTTTGAGCTAGGAAACTATGATCTATTATGAGATTTGATGATGGATTTAAAAGTACCCTACATGAGGGTTTTATAATATGTTGGTGGGTTGATTTACATTTAGTTTTCTCACATGATTTTACTCTTGAATTTTCATGATTTTGGATTAGTATCATGAACCCACCAAGTGTTTGTAAAATGTCAAGTCAAGAATTCTCAAGTTATTGATGATCTATTTCATAATTTACAAGTCAAGTGACTACGTGATGATTAAGGGCTTTCAAGTTTGTATTGAATTTATGAAAAGTATCTATGATGTTATAAGTATCAAGTTAAGTCCTATTTCAAGATTTTTACCTGTTGTGAGCATTCATGTTAAAGCAAGGGTCCAAGTATGATTATGATCTATTCTTATGTTTCAAGTTAGGCTCACAATAGAGGTTAAGCATGTTTATGAGCTACTCAAGTCATGTTGTTACAAGCTATTCATGTTATGATTAAAGTATGATTATTTCAAGTATTCTGTGGGATTAGACTTAGCACCGATGGATTGGATGTCAGCGTGGACTATCTTCAAGGGTTCATACTCCTTTTCTCAAATTATGTGCCAACATAGGATTATACTTCACCCATGCTATACTAGTGGATCCATTTAGTGTACTTCATCATGAAATCCACCTCGAAATGGCACGAGTTCCCGTAAGGTGGATAGTTCTCCGAAATGGGACAGGCTCCCGTAAGGTGAAGTATGGTTTACCTTAGCAAGTATACCACCTCTTTAGTGATGAGGGATAATCATCGGGTCTCTTACCATACATGTATTATGTCCTATGCAAGTTGAATGATTTACAAACATGTTTTACTTCAGGCATTGATCATGCATGCCATGTTGAGATTACACCTATTCATTGTTTATTATTATGCATTTTGACTATATTGGGTTATGTCTTGTTGCATTGCATCTTACATACTTAGTACATTCAGACATACAATTGCATACTCTATACGTATATGATATTATCATGTAGGGACCAGAACACTATTTGATCATCCTCTACGTGGCTAGTACGATCCTTTGAAGCAAGCTTTGGTGAGTCCTCAAGTCCGAGGACACTATCTTTTCCACTCTTGCTATTTCGAGACTTCTTTATGTTGAACATTTGTTATATGAGAGTGAACCCGAAAAGTGTCTTAGCCCCTGCTCCATTCCATTTTAGAGGTGTTTTTAGATATTATGATGTATTTATTCTTGAGTTTGACTCTTTAATGATTATCAAAGACTTCCCTAAGTCCCGCTTCCCTTTTTATTATATCTTTTGCTGTTGTTTACTTTGCTTTCGCGACCAAGGATTTCTGATTGATATGCTAAGAGGTTTATTTGGGTCCTTTCGAGTTCCCATTCACTGTGTCATGTCTAGCCCCTAAGCTTGGGTCGTGACAGTAATTATGGCTCATAATAGGGAATGCAAGCCATGGAAATAGTTTATAGGTTTTTGTCAATTTTGACAGTTGCAGTAAATTTTCTACGGACCAACAAAATGGGTTTGTAGATAGATCCATGAGTTATAGAAAGGCCTTGTAGGATGCATCTGTACTTAGAAAATGTTTTGCAAATTTTGAACTATTATACGAGTGTGAATTACGAGCCATCATTTGAATTATGGACCATGATTTTGATCCATCATTTCGTATAGTCCAAGGATTAGCAGTATCTTAACCTTGAAAATTTTCTAGAGGCCATTAAAAATAGGATAGGCTAGTAGACGGGATTCATACATGAGAAATTGAAAAGGGTGATTTTTGCCCAGGACCTATGGACCAAGTTATACAAGTTGTAGATGGGTTTATGACCCATAGATGGATCTCGTAGACCCTATTTCGTAGAAATTATTTAAGGGTATTTTGGTCCTTTTCTTCCCTCCTAACTCCTAAACTATGCCTTTTTGAACCTATAAAAAATCTTATAACCATTTTTGTACTAGATTTTTCACCCGACTCATAATTTCTCTTCCAATTTCACAAATTCTCTCAAGTTTTTTACTTCCTTAAGCTTCTATTGAAGTTCAAGCTAGGGTTTCAAGTTCCACCATCAAATTCTCAATGTTCTTTAAGCAGTTCATTCAAGGTATATGGGTATTTATTCATGGGATTCTTTCACCCATAAAGGCCAAAAGATTTCCAATTTTTTCTATTGAAATTCAAGAATGGATTTTATAGGTTTTCATAATTTTTTATTTAACCGCATGAATTATATTTATATTATGATTATTGATCTATTTCACCACAAATTGTTGTCAATTATATCATTCTGATTGTTTCCAAGTGAATTGTCTACAAGGCTATCGAGGGTTCATGAATTTCATTATGGGTTCTTTTGATTATGATTTCAATTGATGTTAACCTCCATGATTATATATGATTTCATTGAATTGCATATTTTAAAATTGATTGGAGATGAACCCATTCCTAATTTTACTATTAACTATGACCATGAATGTGCAAGGCTTCACTAAAGTATATGAAATCATGAAAATTATATGTTCTGGAAGTCCCTTAAAGAATGAATAAATGTTGGTGAATGGAATTTCTTGCCTAGTTATAGATTGAAGGTGTGATAAAGGACAATTTTCACACTACTTGGATCACTAAGATTTTAATGAGCTATAATATATAAAATGTTGATTTTAATGACTCAAGTTATAATGATTTACTATTCTACTAAAAATTGACTTAGCACCGAAAAGGCTTAAGATGGGGTTTGGTGCGAAAGTCGAAAGTTTGCTTTTCAAGGAAATTCTACTAGCAACCTCTAGACCATAACTATGTTCCAGCATAGGATTGTCTTATAGGCCTAGCTAGATATGTAGCTCATAATGATGTTAAAGGTTCTCAATGGAGTCTACTTTGGCAAAGTGGTGTCTCTCTTCTCAATATTGGAGTTACATTGTATTCTATGTTATAGCTTGCATGATCTTATTATTGATTGAGGTTGATATCCCACAAAATGGTTAAGTTTACTGTCAAGCTTTTAATATGATATTGATGAATTGACCACATGTTTTACTTATGTTTTTCCCATGTTTCATTGATTATGATCTTGCATCTCATGACTCATGTCCCATATTACTTATGTTCATACATGCATATTACTTGCATATGTAGTACATTCAAAGTACTAATACATACTTTTTTGCCTATATTATTTTATAAAGTTGGGGAGGATATTGACCCTACATCTCATACCGGTGGATAGCTTTGCACATTGACTTTTCATGCTTGAGGCCATGCCTATCATTATTTCTTGCTATGTCTAGACTTTATTGCTACCTTGAGTCTATTTGCTTTCTATATTGAGAGTGAGCTAGGAATATGTCGTACATCCCCGCCTATGTTTAATAGAGGCATACTGGATGTATAGAGTCTATATTATCATTGTGTTTCATACTAAAGTCGTTCCTTTACTATTAAACTTTCAAGTTGAAACTTATCTTGTCCATTACTTTAGATTATTAAATGATGTTTCTTATGTTATTATGATTAACGATATGCTAATATGGTTTGGTTGGGTTCCTTAGAGGTTTTGATCATCGTCTCACACCTACAGACTTGCTTGGGCTACGACAAATTGGGTATTAGACCAGAAGGTTTAAAGTGTATTAGGGTGTCTAATATGCCGTGTCAAGTAGAATCTTATTCATGGGTGTGAAATGTGCCACATCTATGGATAAGAGGCTATGAGGCTTTTTAGGAAAATTCTTCACTTATTTCATGATCTTTTTTGTGATGTACAATGTACTCTAAGGTTCTTTCTTCTAATGCTTATTCTTTGTGATTTTCCAAAAAATGCCTCCATGAAGAGCATTAATGCAAAATAGGATCAATGCCAATGAGAAACAAGCTCCTCAAGTTCCTTATGACCCATTGGCCAAGCTGGTTACTAATGCTGAGTTTCACATCACCATTCAAATCATAGGACAAGTTGTGATGGCACAAGTGAATCAAAGAGATGTGGCTCATAATGTAGAGACGATAAGAACAAAAGATTGGCATTATATGAGTATGAGTTCGCTAGAGTTTCACCATTTTAAAATGGATAAGGACTCACAAGAATTTGTTGATAAGGTTTATAAGATGTTGGCTATCATGGGTTATCTTTATAAGAGAAAGCGGAATTAGTTGCTTACCAACTCAAATGTGTTTCTTAAATTAGTTATGAACAACAGAAGGTTGAAAGGGAAAGAGAAGCTAGTCCCATGGCATAGTAGGAACTCAAGGGAGAATTTCTTGATGGTTTCTTTCCTTTGGAGTTAAGAGAAGTAAAAATTCAAGAGTTCAACAATCTTCATCAAGAAGGTGTGAATGTGAGGGAGTATACCCTAAAATTTATTAAATTGTCCAAACATTCTCCCTTCATGTTTTCCCACCCAAGGGATCAAATGAGTAAATTTGTGTCAAGTGTCTTAGACTTGGTGTCCTAGGAATGCTAGATGGATGTGTTGTCAAATAAATAAACATTTTGAGACTTAAGACATATGCAAAACAAATAGAGAATGAAAAGATGAGGTAGAGGGATAGAGAGTCTAAGAGGGCTTGAGTTGATGGTTGTAGCTTTTCCTACCAAAGGTTTAAGAATGGTAGAAGTGGTCATTTTCAAGATGGCCGAATGTATTTTGGTCAAGGTTCATCTAATGTCCCACATATTGGGTTTAGTAAAGATAAGGGTCAAACACCAAATCTCAATGAGGAGTCTTCAAATCAAGCTATTCCTACTTACAAGAAGTGTGTAAAGAGTCACAGTAGAGAGTGTTTAGCTGTATTTGATACGTGCTTTTGGTGTGGCAAGCTGGGTAACTATTCCAAGTATTGTAGAGATGGAGGTGGCCAACCTCAGACATAAGCCTAAACTTAAAATACAGGCTAACAAACTCAGTGGGTACCACTTCAGGATCGGGTAGTAGTGGTTAGTACCATAATAGTTTCTATGCTCTTTAGGTCAGAAAAGATGTGCAGGAGTCTCCAGATATGGTAATAGGTATGTTGCAAGTCTTTTACTTTGATATGTATGCATTGTTGGACCTTGGTGCTAATCTATTTTTTGTATCTCCTTATATGACCATGAGATTAACATATCTCTTGCGATTTTGTTAGAGCCTTTTTCTATTTATACCTCCGTTGGTGTTTAATTTTAGCCAAGAGAGTCTACAGAAATCACCCAATTTTGATGCTTCATGAAGTGACTTCATCTAATCTCATAGAACTCAAAAGAAGTAATTTTGATGTTATTCTAGTCAAGGATTGGCTTCATGCTTCGTATACATCCATTGATTGTAGAACTCGAGTGGTCAAATTTCAATTTACAAATAAGCAAGTCCTATAGTGGAAAGGTAGTGATTTTGTGTTCAAGGTTCGATTCATATTATATCTTAAATCTCGAAAAATAATTTCCAAGGGTTGCATATACTATCTAGTGTTGGTTAGGGATACTACTTCTAAAGCCCCTACACTTGAATCATTCTTAGTTGTTGATGTCTTCCCTGAAGATCTCCTAACATTCCTCCCAAAAGAAGACTTGATTTAGGCATAAATCTCCTCCCAAATACCCAACCTATCTATGTTTCTCTTGATCAAATAGACCTGCCAGAACTCAAAGAGTTAAAAGACAATTGAAAGATTTGTTGTATAAAGGATTCATAAGGTAAAGTATTTCATTATGGTATGATCTTGTGTTGTTTGTGAAAAAGAAGGATGAGTCACTCTGAATGTGTATAGATTATCGAAAATTGATAAAGTCACCATAAAGAACAAACATCCCATTCCAAGAATCAATAATTTATTTGATCCCCTCCAAGAAGCCAGATACTTTTCTAAGATTAATCTCTGGTCTGATTATGTCATGACCCAAACTAGACTTTGAAAGTAACATGTCAAAGGCTATTGAAAAAGAAGGATGGACCACTACAAATGTGTATGGATTATCGACAATTGATAAAGTCACCATAAATAACAAGCATCCCATTCCAAGAATCAATGATTTGTTTGATCAACTCCAAGACGCAAGATACTTTTCTGAAATTAATATCTGGTCTAGTTATGTCATGACCCAACTAGAGTTTAAAAGAACTATGTCGAATGAGATTCCCAAAGGAACCCCAAATTAGCCTTATTAGTTCATCATAAGAATTCAAGGATTTTAGAGAAGAACATATGTGGAACCCTAGGCATAATCATAAAGCTATAACATAAGGGTAATAAGAAATACACACACCACAAGAGTCATATATCATGTCCAACAAGATTCTAGGTCATAGACTGGATTGGGGCTAAGAAATGTCCCTAGCTCACCCTCAAACGAAAGTAAAAGACAATTTCAAACATAACATAAAAGATGGATGATAATAGATTCCATCCCTGAAGCATGAAGACTCACCCAATTTGTCTCTAAAATCAATCTAAATCTAGTCATGAGGAAGTGGAGGAAGATAGCCACCTTTCCCTATATTGTGATATAATGTAGGCATAAAGTATGCATTAATACATTTGAATGTATAAAGTGTGCAAATATGCAATACAATATTGTGCACAAGCTACATAACTAAACGATGCATGAGCAAGGGTGTAAGGACCACCATGTTAGAAAGTATGAAAATATAGGAAAAAGGGTAATCTTGAAATTTTAATGGTAATGTATGAGCCATATATACTACCCATGGTTCAAACCATGAGTCATAGATATGGTTTGAAATTTAGGAAGTGTGGGTGGAAAATTTTGCTAAGTGAAGATGAGGTTTACAAGTGGTAAATATGATCCATAAATGAAACTATAGATCGTACTATGAGTTCATGGCTGAGGCCTAGGTTGAGAAAGTTGTGAATTTTGGAAGTAGGAGTGTAATACCCCATATTTTACATATACTAATAGTATGGGAATAAATCTTGATATGGTTTGGTCAAAATAGCGTCAATTTTTCAAAGTGCTTGATCCTCGTGTTAATGGGTGACATGGGTATCTAATCCTTATGAGGGTGTTGTGTATATGCATTTTGTGTTAAATTGAGGATATCATAAAGTAAGGGAATTATGGTATTTGTATGGATTAATAATCTAGTAGGTGATTCATCTACTTACTTATCTTGAAATTACTAGCTAAACGGAGAAGAGGTTCGATGCCATTTTTGTCCAAGTTCGATTATGGATTAAATTTATTTTAAAGGTGTAATTTTATCCCATGTTTTAGAATAATAAATGGACCTTATTTTCAGTCCAAGAAGAATGAAAGAAGAGCCCAAGTATATTCCAAACTACTTGACTAATTGGGGCAAAAAACGGATTAAGAAGAAGGCTGAAATTGGCAGCCCATTTGATTCCCAAATTAGGCTCAATTTTGAAGTCCAAGCTGCTGCATAACCGGCGTTATTATTTTTGGTATTAAGTGGTCTTATATAGTCCAAAAACCCCAAGGAAAGTCATCCAAATGAGGCCCTTTAAGAGGATATTACAAGCAGCAAATTTCAGCCACTCATACACTTAGACAAATTTCAACTTTCTCATTCTTTCTCTCTAAACGTTTCTTGGCCTAGAAGCAGCAGCCAAAGGATCTCTTAGGCTTCATAAGGAGCTGCTAAAACTTTAAGATAAAGGTAAGTAACTATATTTTTGTATTTGGTATGATTCCTTCATGAAAATCAAGAAGTAGATGATGGTATGCTTTGCTGGAAATTCTGGACAGCTTGTGTCCAGAAAATTGCCGCACTCTTGCCTTTGGTTTTAGTGATTTCTAAATGTTTTGTTGGGTGTATTATGAAGAGAATTTGATGTTCTTAACATGGTTAGATTTATATATTTTAATCTAAGGTTGCTGCCCTGATTTTGGTTCCATTTAACAACCTAATTTCATTGTGCTATCTTAAGTGTAATGTTGGTTGGAAGTTGTGAGTTGTTGGATTTAAAGCTATTGGCTTATGTCCTTAGTGACTTCTTAGGTGATGTTATAATATTGTATTATCACTGTTGGTATGTGTAAATGTTGTTGGAATAGTTTCGTTAGAGTTGGAAAAGGTTTGGAATTGTCGTTGTCGAGATGTAGCGAAGGGGGGGAGTAATGTTATGCTGTCCATTTGTAAGTTGTGTAGAATTGTAGTATGTTATCCCAAGACTTGCCCCTGATTTGGGACTGTTTTTAGGCTATATTAAGACTGGTTTTATGTGGTAAAATCATTGAAAATAATTTTGGTAAAGTTAGAATAGTTTTGGGATTATTGACGTCGAAGTATGGTAAAAGGGTATAATGTTATGTTACTAGTTTGTATGTTGAGAAGAATTATTGTGTGTTGTGTTTTGTGGGCTGTTGTAGGACTGTTAAGGGTCTGAAAATAAGATGTACATGACATGTACAAAAGAATGGTTGTTAGAAAATACATTTATAAGTGAAAAGGTTGAAGAAATGTCTTTGCGTCACTAATTGAACGCTTGC